>CBVK0100286490.1:0-22662 GCA_900067695.1 Picea abies
CGCTCTTCCGATCTCACGATCGATGGATCGATCCCTGGAATTTATTCATAGCTCCAGGCGAAGATGTCATGAAATTATTTGAACAAGGAGGTATAAGATTCAACTTCTTCAGTTGAACAGTTTTCACCTTGTTGTATGTTTTCCACAATACATTCTTTAATGGATATGTGGACCGTAATAGTGGAAGATATATTACCCAAATTCCCCTCGGATATGGTATCCTGAGTGAGTATTGGAGTTTGGGGAGAGTTGACAATATCACTAGGAAGTATGGATGACATATATTTCTCTATGTCATCCAAACTGGGAAGAAAGAATGGACAATGGTGGTTGTCATCCCATGGTGCCTCCTCGATGCTCAACATTTCCATAATAGATTCATCGGATGGAAAAATTTGTAGGATGTAGTCAAAAGTAGAGGACAGGGAATATAACTAGGATGGTAACGAATAAGTCATAGACACCAAAAAATGTTGGTCGTCTGATGAAGGAGAGGCAGTTTGGATGGAATTGTATTCAACCTCTACAGAAATAAGTGGCATGGTGTCACCTAGTGTATCAAATTCTAAGGGACTAGGCACAATCAATGTATCAGATGATTCAAAGGACTGATGTGCCATAGTCGAGATCATATTGATTATGGAAATGTGTTGCGTAGTGGGAGTAATAGGTCTAGGGAAGGTACCCATGAGCGAAGAGTCTTTCAAAATACCTACCCAAACACTTTCCTAAGTGATATTTGAGTCTCCCAAAAAAGGAATGTTGTTGGTTGTTTGAGTGCAGGCGTCGAGGGTGCAGTAATCTAATTGATCGATGGTCACAATTTTATCTTGATGCGGGAATTGGACACATCCAAAAACTGATGAAGGGACGAAAATCGTAGCATAGAACCAAATTCTTTCTAGCAACAAGTTATAATCGAGGGGGGAATCGACTACTTCAATATTGACAGAAACAATTTTTCCTTCCAATTGAATGGATAAGGATTGTAATAATCTGTGAGGTCAGAAACCTCGTCCATCAAAAATACATAACATGGCTAGATATTGATTGAGACCAGGTGATTTAAGGCATTTCCATCAAGCCGAGGACATGACACATGTGGATGCCCCCTCATCCAAGATCGTGCGATGAATATGTTGATTATGGAAAACAACATCGATTTGGAAAGCCAATTGGTGAGAGAGTCACGATTTAAAATTATCTAGGTTAAACATGATAGTGTTGGATGACTCAGGATCTATATCTTTGATGGATTCCAAGAGATTCCTACATTGGCTAGGGCAGTGTTGTAGAACTTCGAGAGATGACATAATGCAAGGTGCTTGCGAAAAATCCTCAACGATGTTGTAGTTTTGAGCATCACACGAGTTTGGATTGAAGGTCAACTTTCAAATTGTACTCTTGGGAGGGCGTAGAATAGAGTCAAATATAGTTTTCTCAAACTGGAGTGAACCAGATGGAGGTGTAACTGTATTAGGCAGTGGATCCGGTGTAATACTAGTAGTCACTTTTTCCTTATCAGATTTACCTAGAGGTGTGTCGTATGTTGTAGTGCAAGTTGTCAAATCTATCCCATTAAACATGTAAATGTGTGCACTCGATGAAGCTTACTCGTTAGGAGGATGATTTGGATTGACTCATGTCGGAGGTGCAGAAGCTTGTGCAACCGGTGAATGTTGTCGTGGAAAAGGATGTGTCAGTACAACAGGTTGGGAATTTCCTTTAAAGAGCTTGGAAACTTTGTCCCGATGAGGACAATCTCATGTGTAGTGGTCATCACCACAAATGAGACATGGAAATTTTGGTTTATGTTCTAGTTGTTTCTCAGTAGCAGGTGGTTGTGTTTTTGTTTTTGCATTTTCAGTTTGATTATTATTTTTCTTTGGTTTATTTTTAGTTTTCTTCTATCCCCTGAATTATGGTGGATAAGTAGATTGAATTGCATTCACCTCAGATATTTGAGTCGGGGGGGGGGATTGGATGAGAGTGAATTCAATATAGTAGCAAGGGTAGTGACTAAACAATTGGTCATTCTAGTCGACTATGAACTAAACTGGGTTTTGATGGAATTGATAACTCCATATGTGTGAGCAGTAGAGGATGGTTTTGATGGATCAATTGATGGATGGGGAGTGTTTGGAATCAATTCATAAAAAGTACCGTATTGGGAATAAACCAAGTCCAGATACTGTGCACAAGTAATGGCTTCCTCTTCTATAATGACACCACCCATGGTTATGTCACGAGCAATCAGAGGAAAGAGAGATTTGGTGAACCATTCAACCAACAATTGGTCAGGAATGGTTTCTTTGATCAACCATCATTGTCATATCCACTCATGAATATGATTATAGATATGTATGGAGTTGGTGTTATAGCCCTAAAATTCCCTACTTATGCATACATGACATTGGCCATTCTACTTGCACATTTTGCCAAATTTCTGTTGAGGAACTCTATTTTAAAAACCATTTTTTGGAGCATGTATGTGCCCTGATGCACTACTTCCCATGTACATATGCTTACTGCATGCTATACAACCCACGTACATACACTATATGCATACTAAACAACCCACGTTTATCTCCAAAAGTTGAAAAAAATAAAAAGTTGCAAGGAATTCGGTGGAGTTTACGGGCTATTGAGGGTTTCCCAACCAATTTACCTACTATAGCTCGTCCCCAAACCAAATAAATATCCTTTTGTCATATAAAAGGAGGTATTGGGGTCCAATTTCCACATCAAGCATTAGAACAGTGAAACTCTGCCCAAATCCCTTTTCCATCCTTGCCCAAGTATTTGCAACCCTTTTGAGTTCTCGTCTCAACATTCCCTCTTTACCCTTTTCTCCTATATAATCCCTTCCCCTCCCTTCCCTTGAAGTGATCACCTGATTCTTAGAGAATTCATTGGGATAAGTGCACTTGGATCAATATCAAGAGGATCCCAGACCAGGTTCACAAGAGCGTCAACCTACAAAGGTTGTGATTTCCAATATTTGAATATTGAATAAAATAATCTTTTTCCTGTCCCAAATAATGTTTTTATGTCTTTCATTTGATTTATGCATAATTATTTATATCTAACCCTAATTAATGAATACAAATAGAATGTTTGTAGCGTTTTTTACCTAATTACTCTTGCAGGTTAGCTTTGGGAGGAGACTTGCATCTTGGGAAGCTACAAAGCTGGAGGTGGTCTATATCGAACATCGGATTAAAGCTATTGCTTCTGATCTACCTTCCTATTTATTTATGTTCATATTTCTAGAGTGTTTGGGGTAGTCTAAGAATTATATTGTGTTTTAAGGGAGTTCATATCTCTATCTATACTTAGAACCCTGGTATAGTTATAGGTGGATTTTCCCTCTAGAAGAATCGGTGATTCCACTAGGGAATCTCTCTAAGGTTTTAGAGGGAGGTTTTTGGGTTTTTATTGGATTCTTTATTTCCTTTTGATTTTTTATCAAGTTCATTAAGTCTTTTAAGGGTCTCTGGTCACTTTCAAGGTGCCTACCAATTTTTCCCTGCCCAGTTAGTCTGCCTAGTATTTTTATTTTTGAGAAATCCCAGAGGTGTACATGCTTTGCTTTGGCTCAGCCTGTGTACATACGCCCTCTATACAATTGACAGACCACATGCATACATAAGTTGTTGGTTCACAACCCATGTCTCTATGCAAAGAAAGTATTTTTAAAAAGAATAGAGGTCTTTCTCTTTCCTGATAGAAGTTTAGGATTCTCAGGGCTTTCTTGGACCTTCCAGAGTCTCTTTTTTTGGCTAAATATTTGTTTAACTTGTTTTCTTGACTTTCTTCTATTTTCCCTAGAGGTTTATAATGAACTTTCAAGTTTTAGATCCTCCTTTGTTTTCTTTTTGAATCCTTGCATTTACGTAGTTGGCCTAGGGTCTCTATCAATCTTGGGTTCTATTTTCTCCTTTTTTGTTTCCTTCTTTCAAAAAATAAATATATTGTACTTTAGTTTTTCTTGTTAAAGAAGTTTGAAAAATCAAAAAATAATTTATTTTCTTGCATTTAGTTTGGTAAAGTAGCCTAGGTTATTTGTTTGCAGAAGAAAAGAGTCCTAGTTTCAAAGCTCTTTCTTTCTTTCCTAAAATATAAGTAGTTTTTCTTAGTCAAATGAAGCACCTTTTAGGAAACTTTCAATTATAATATCTTGAAACATTAATCTGAAAAGTTGAATTTTACAATCTTTGCTTTGATTTCGAAGTATTTTTTTTCTTTCAAATGATCTAAAGTTTTCTTCATTTTTCATCTCTTCAAAACACCATTATTTGCATGACCACATCCTTTGCGTAAATCAATCCTTAAAATTAATGATTAACTTAAAATATATTAAACTTTTTGTTTGTAGAGTTCACCGACTAGTTTAGGATTTTAGGGCCTTGAAATAGCTGTGAAAGAGGAAACTCTTCAAGGATATTTAAAACAAACATTGGAGTCTTATATAGGGAGTATCTTAAGTACAACATCAAAAGAGTTATTTGGGAGCCCCCTCTAACACGGGGTATAAACATGAGGTTGCGTGAGAAAAGTTAGAGGAGATAACCCCTCCAAATCCAAACCAAACATAGTGTGGATTGTATATTGAGGGTCTTTCTTGGGAACAATGCTAATTTCATTTTCCTACGGAGCTTCGTGGACCTTGAATCTGTTCGAGATCCTCAATTTTCTTCTAGATCAATTTCTTTCAACACCCTTGAAGGGATTCAGACTTGTTATCCTTCTCATTACGATTTGCCCAATTGTCGACTGTACTTGTCTGGTGACTGACTGGGAGATGGAAACTTAGTTGCCTGTATTTTATGGACATACACAGGTCACTATGGGGGTATACCATGGTACCTAGGGCGGACGTTGGATCGTGCTTCACAAAGTATACCTGGATGGTGATTCCATGTTCGAGTTGCACTTACATTGGTTAGTTTATCTAGTGTCGATTGGCATAAATTTCCTTCCCACTAGTTAGTCGACTGCTTGATTTATCTTTAGGAAAATTTTAATGTGTGCTCTATGTTCCATGCTAGTCAAACCTTACTATGTCGGTTGATCATTTCACAAAGTGGAAGATCAACAACTCCGTTGGTCGCGAAGGGTTCAAGGATTGTTGCCATTTACTTTGGAGCCACCTCCGCCACCATTGAGGCAAAGACTTGATCAAGAAGGATCGTTCGAAGTGACCGGGCCACATGAAACTATACTCGAGCCTGCTTCGAGAGGAGACTTTTTGAAACCGAAGGAATCTATCATTTATGACCTTGATACCGAGGGTTTAATGCCAACAAATCCTTCGATCATCGACCTATCGACACCTCTTTTAATTCAGATAGTCCCCTCGATGTGACTTCTCCTGAACGCCAATTCATTCTGCGAGCGATGATGGAAGAAAAAATTGCTACTTCATCAGGGAGTCATCGTACTTCCATTACGATTACCACTGGAGGGGGAATTGTAGCTCCTTCCCCACCTTCGTCTGTCAGGAACATAGATATCTCGACACCCATAACTTTGGGAAGTGGATCAATTCCTTTAATGGTTCTAACAAATGTTTCGTTAACTCAGAACGCGATAGGCGCTCCCTTCTCATATGGGATGTCCGACTTTGACATAAATTCATTTATTACTTAATCTACTTTACAAACCATGGGTTTGGGGGCATGGATCTCTAATGCTCCCTTGCAAGGATCAGTCTTGGGAACTACTGCCCCTTTTAATGCTATTCCTTATGGTGGGGGTCATATAACTCCTCTGTCCCCTTCGCTCGGAGGCACATTTCAGTAGCCAATCAAGCCTAACGCTAATTATAGCTTGTTTAGTGGAGGAATTTTGGGACCTTTATCCTACACAACATCGGTGGGATCTATGATGTTCTCTTTGTTTTGTGCATTTGGGAAAAACACTTTTTCTTCGGTCGGTTTCCCGATTGGGGGAAACCCCATCTTTGGTCAACAAAACTCGGTGCAAGGTACCATTCCTTCACAGGGAGCAACGACTGGATTATTCTCCACACAGGGTATTTGGAATCCTTGGCAAGGCTCATTTCCATCGCAAGGGATGTTGGTCAGGGGAAACCCTTTCCATACTCAATGGAACCCCGAGAAAGGTTTTGTACCTATGCCAGGAGGATCGGCTGGGGAGCATCTCCAACAAGGGTCATTGGAACATGACACATAGATAAATCCCTATGTAGGATATGTCGTCCAATTTCGGGAGTCAGTCGATGATGCAACAACAAATGCAATTTCCTTTTGCTGGTCAAGGCCACGGTTTCTACCAAAAACTTGGCCAACAGTCCAAATTTTCCTGTCAACCTGGTGCAGGTTAAAATACAAGGCCCTCTTTTCATGTAAATACTCCGCAACCAAAACTACCTTTTCTGGAAACCCTTTATTTTCCTGACTTGTTGAGATTATTAAATGACCTAATCTATCACCATCCACGTTTCACCCCCATGCTGACTAAGTTTCCTTCAGATATTCCAAAATTTGAGGGCAATCCTGGCGAATATCCAGGTGATCATGTGACTACCTTTCACTTGTGGTGCTCATAAAACTCGTTGAAATATGACTCCATTCAGTTGAGCCTTTTTCAATGCACTCTTATAGGGGGTGCCGCGAAGTGGTATATCGAGCTCGAAATCTCAAAGTACTCTTACTTTAATTACCTGGAGATGTTTTTCTTGAACCATTTCTAGTTGTCGATGAGATATGATGTCGACACTGAGTTGTTGGACAACTTAGAGCAAACTAAGGCTGACCATATCTTGAATCATATCTGAAAGTGGAAGTGTATAAAGAGCTTGATTAAGGTCAAGGTCCCTCCTGTGTTCTTGCTTGAGTGGTTCTTGAAGTCTTTGGTTCCTTGCGTATCCAAAGACGTAGCAACGTTTGGGGTGTTTTTTGAGGAAGAGGCTATTATGAGAGCCCAACATCTAGAACTGATTTACTCCCAGTATGGCATGTTTTACGAGATCTTACCTGATGCACCACGATATACTCTCGATAAGGCCAAACAAAATTATGGGCCCCACACTGATGGCATAGTGGGATCAACACAAAGCAAGTCCACATATATGTTGTTGAATAAGTTACATCAATTGTCGATACAACAGAATGTGGCCATCCATATTCCTAGTTCGGTTGCCATCTCTACCCATATGTTGGATGTACAAAGTGTGCAATCGAAAACTCCCAAGGCCAACCAATAGACTAAGGGAAAGAAAAAATAGATAAACAATAAGGGTAAAGGGGATAAAAAGGTCACTAACAATGCTAGCGAGGGAAAAACTGAGAAGAGAAAGGTGAAGTATCCATGTAAGCTTTGCACGGATGACCACTTAACTCACCTGTGCCCTCGGTTTGCAGAAGCCTAGAAGCTACTAGCACAACAACAACCTATTGTGTTGACAAACCATTTTCCACAAGGTAAAAATTTGGCTTAGGCATCTACATCCACAAGCGCGATTGGGGGTAGTCAAGGCCCCCTTGCACCTAGTTCTAACAACCTTAATGAAAAAATTTACATGATGAATGTTGATACTCATTTATCAACTAGGTCTCATGACTACAGTACGCCAGAATCTATTGAGAATGGCAAGGAGGCCTCCAACCCATTGAATCCTCTTCAAATTGAGAAGACAGTGGGTGAGACAATGCCTCACATCCCTAAAGGTTCATTTAAGAAGGCTTCCCATAACCCAAACATGAGGGCCACCCAGAACTACTCTGTCATGGAGGATGTGGCATAGACCCCTTGTGCAATGTCTTCTCTGGAGGTTCTCCAGAGTTTCCCCTCACAAGAAAATCTTTGTTGTCTTCCTTAGGAGCAACAAAGACTAGTATCTTAGGAACGATTGTTTTCGATCCAACCGACCTAAAAAATCATCTTCCTCACTACGTCGCCTTTTAGATAGTAGTGACATACACCACAAAATATTTGACACAAACATTTTCCATATGGTGGTTGATGAGGGTTCCTCGACTTGCATGATGTCATTGGCATGTTGGAAGGCCATTGGCCAACCTGAGTTGTCTCTGCCACCTACGTTTCTTACGGCTTTTGACGGTCGATTGTTTAGACCACATGGTATAATTCCTTCTTTCCCCATGTAGTTAGGGGGTAAAACTATGTGTGACGGTGCGTCGAGGTTGAAGTAGTCTATGCACCTATCAACTACACTATTTTGTTAGGATGGAGTTGGAATTATGCAATGCATGTCGTGGTTGTTTTAGCGGAAAAATCCCCCCCTTTAAATACACCAGGGTTTAATATGTAGACAGAGAGAATGATTGTCTAAAAGTTAATTGATTCTCTATTCTACCCCAAACATACCAAAACAAACAAAAATAAATAAATAGGAGAAGAGATGATGCAACTATACCTTTGATCCCACGTTTGGTGATGATCTCCTCAAGCTTGGTAGTTCCAATGACTCCACGTCTCCTCTCAAGGTTGACCTGGATTCAAATATAGGAAAACAAGGAATACAAGCATACTATTTTATTCTTGAGTTAGGGTTAGATATTAAATGATAAGTATAAATAAATGGAAATACACAAAACATCATCATTTGGGACATGAAAATGTGATTGTTTTATTCATAATACAAAGACTGAAACTTACAATTTGTGTCAACCACCATTCCACGAACTTGGTCTGGGCTCCTCTTTACCATGCTCCAAGTGCACCTTGAATGGAATTCTCCTCTCAATCTTTTGATCACCTCAAAGGAAGGGAATGGATTGAATGGAGGAAGAAGGGGTTGATGAGGGAATGTTGAAGCAATATCTCACAAAAGGTAGCAAAAGATTGGGCAAGGAGGGGAAGTGAAATTGGGTGCTTCCACGGTCCCGATGGTTGATAACCCATAGCCTAGAAATGTCAACTTAGGTGTCATATTGTTTGCATCATTGATGGGAAATGTTGATTATCCTTGGCCTTCCAATGATGTAAGGTTTATATAGAATGTTCCCGACCAGCCAAGGGCTACAATTTTTTAAGTGTTGTCTTTTAAAACAAGATACTTTCATGATCCATGGAATTTACCTTCCCCATCGGCTTCAATGGAAGGGATAGGGAACCATGGCATGGCCATGCCCTTATCCACGACTGAGTTTTCATACAACATTGTCCAACAAGCCTCGGCCAGCCCTGATTCAACTCCCTCACATGAGATAGATCCGGTTCTTGAGCCTATTTGGGCTCAGGATTCTCTCGTCACCTAGGATCCTTTAGACTTAGTCTTTCCCTCTCACGAGGCAATTCTAGAGGCAATGATTGGTCTTGACAGACTTTTGGATAATATGCATCATAGATTTTATTTTCATCTCGATCTTAAGATAATAGAGGCGGGAGAACATGTTTTGACCATGAATGGAGATAACCCTTGTCCTATCAACCCTCTGGCTACGCACAAAGTTTACGTCGAGGGAAACATGGAAAGAATTGTTGCAACAATTCCTATTGATATCTTCAGAACCCGTGGTGTCATGGAGAATGTTTTTGTCGGAGCGGATTGCTCCCTTGAAGAGTTTCAAATTTACACCGAGTTGTTTAAGGAGTTTCGTGATGTTTTTTCTTGGTATTACGAGGAAATTCCAGGCATCTACCCACGAATTATTGAACAAGAAATCATGAATTATCTTGATGTCAAATCAGTATGATCAAGGAAGAAGTAGAGAAACGTCTCAAAGCTGGTTTCATCTACCCCATACAATTGATGGAATGGGTATCAAACCCAGTTCTTGTCAACAAGAAACAAGGCATGATTCATGTTTGTATGGATTTCCACGATTTGAACAAAGCTTGCCTAAAAGACAATTTTTCGACCTCGTTTATTGATCAGATTGTCGATGAGTGTGCGGGTTGCAAGGTCTTTTCTTTAATGGACAATTTTTCGGGATATAATAAAATTCAAATAAAACCCGAGGGCCAACACAAAACGACTTTTATATGTCGTTGGGGTACCTTTGCGTTTCAAAAGATGCCTTTTGGCCTGAAAAATGTTGGAGCTACCTTTCAGTGGGCCATGTTGTTCACTTTTCACAACCTCAAACACATATTCGAGGCGTACCTTGATGATCTAGAATCATGTTCTCGCAAGAGATATGACCATCCTGCCCATTTATGACTAATCTTTGAACGATGTTGCTACTATCGTATTCTCTTGAATCCTAACATGTGAAGTTTTTGCATGACGTCGGGTCATTTAATAGGTTTCATCATGTTGACAACATGGATCATGGTCGATCCTCTCAAGGTTGAGGTGATAGTTCAGTTGCCTCCCCTGTGAACAATACCCCAGCTTCATAGCTTACAGAGGAAAGCGAATTTTCTTTGACGTTTTGTCACTAATTATGCTGAGATCACTAAAGGGTTCATGTGTCTTCTGAAAAAAGGGGTCCCATTCTATTTTGATGAAGTAGTTCAATGCTCCTTTGAAGCATTGAAACGTGCCCTAATGTCTACCCATCTTCTCTGGCTATCTGGTTATCACATATATTTCTTGTTGTATTTGGCTACTGCAGAGTCGACCATTAGCATGGTATTGGTCCAAGAGGATGACACACTCGATGAGAACGTTATCTATTATCTTAGTCGAGGCTTGGTTGGACCATAACTCAACTACTCTCATGTTGAGAAACTTGCTTTGGAAGTTGTCCATGATCTCCAACGGTTCTGTCACTATATATTGCTTCACAATACCACCATCATTGTCATATTCAACCCATTCCAATATGTGTTAACACGATGGGTCATTGGAGGAAAGATCAGTAGATGGATAGTTATCCTACAAGAGTTTGACTTGGATTTTGTCTCTGCAAAATATAAAAAGTCATTGGTCTTCGTCGAACTAATTTTGGAACAACCGGTCGAGTCTGGTGATATTATGCTCGAAGAGTTGCCTATCAATGGAGATCTTTTTCTAATTGCATCTTCGAACCCCTGGTATGGAGATATACTTGTGTATATTCAGACTTTGAAGAGCCCCGCCTTTCCTTCTTGCGATGAGTGTCAACGAATTCGACACCAAGCATGAAACTATCTTATTCTCGATGACACTTTGTATCGTCGGGGCGTAGATTGCATTCTTCGATGATGTCTTACGCATGAAGAAGCAGATATTGTTTTGAAAAAATGTCACATCAAAACATGTGGTGATCATTTGTATGGGTTGGAAACAACCCAAAATATTCTATGCACAGGATACTTATGGCCCTCGTTAATCAAGGATTTTTTTGAAGTAGTCAAGAAGTGCCATATGTACCAGATCTTCTGTTGGAAGATGTGGGAACACCCTACTCCTATGTTTCCAGTCATTGTTGTTAGTCCTTTCACCAAGTGGGGGATTGATTTCACTACATGTCACTTAGATTCAACCAAATGAAATTGTTACATCATCATAGTAGTAAACTACTTCACTAAGTGGGTTAAAGCTATGCCAATGTTTAACAATGATGGTGAAACTGCTACCCTTTTCATTTTCGATCAGATAGTAGTGAGATTCTATATCTTGAAGGAGATTGTCACTGACCATGGCAGTCACTTCCAGAATAAAATGATGATTGAATTAATGTCAAAGTTGGGGTTTAAACAAGAACATTCATCACCCTATTACCTGCAAGCAAATGGTCAGGTTGAAGATATGAATAAGCCTTTGAAGACTATTCTTCAACGGATGATCAATTTGGCCAAGTCTAATTGGCATTTGATGTTATATTCAACATTGTGGGCTTACCAAACTTCTGTAAATACTGCCACTATTTTTTCACCTTTTCAACTCGTCTACGAGCTGGAAGCAGTCTTACCCATTGAGTGTCATATCCTCTCTTTAAATTTGGCAGTGGGACTACTGCCCGACACTACACCGCTTGAGGAACACCTTATATATATCGAGCAGCTCCATGAGCAGTGTCTTGATGCAACCTTGGCTAACGAGGTTCATAAGCAATGATTCAAATGTAAATATGATCAGTCTGTTCACCCTCGGATTTTCTCTGAAGGAGATATTGTCCTAGTTTACGACCAAGACAAATATCCCATGGGGGCAGACAAGTTCAAACCCATGTGGTTTATACCTTTCATTGTGAAAGAGGTCTTAGAGAAGGGTGCTTACCATCTGGTTTATTTTGAGTAAAATGCATTAACGGAGCCTAGAAATAGGCTCTACCTTAAAAAGTACTACTATTAGGTTGGTCACCTTGGTGACTTATTATATATATGTATAACCTTTTATATATTTTTGTATTTTTTGTTTTGTGGATGTGTAATTATTTATGTCTTGTTTTTCACTGTGGTAGATGTCAAGTGAATCAGAGGTTTACTTTAGGTTCGCGGACGGCACTAGCCAACACACTTGGAGGCTTGCTTCCACATCTTGGGTAATTTTCACACCTAGAGGCCAATTGTTCTCTTCCAAAGGTATTTGTCTAGGCGATGTGACCAATAATGTTGCCGAGTACAATGCAGTGATAGAATTGCTTCGTGATGCTTTGTCACATTGAACTTCTTGCCTCCAGGTTTAATTATATTCTCAACTGGTTGCATCCCAGTTAAATGAGGTTTACCACATTTATGATCCCACTCTTCACTGACAATTCCTTATGATACATCTCTTAGAAAGATCTTTTGATTTTATTACATATATTTATGTTCCTATGAGATTTAATCATTTAATTGATACTCTAGCTAATCAATTTTTAGATTGGCACATTGCTCACATGTAAAAGGAAAAGAACACACATACACATGTAAGTACATTTGTAAAAATGTCATCCATAAAACAAGAAATATTTGTATTTATATATATTTCCAAAATGGTGTCATGAGTACAAAAGTGGGCATGAAAGCCTCAAAAGTTATCGGTCTAGATCGTTGGGCTTAATCCCCCAAAATACATAGTACCAAAATTACCCTCGACATGAAAATAGTTTGATGCTATCTAAGTTCTAGGCCTATTGGCCCTGCTATAGTGGGTGAAGGTGTTTGCAAGACACTGTAATAACTATACCTAGGTCTGAGACACCCTTAATACAAGTGGCTGCATAGCTGGGGGGAGATACTCAATCTCATCCATAGGAACTGCACGAGTGAGAGTAGTAAGGTTCCTCTCCACTCGTCATAGGACTTTGTCAGCCTCTCTGGATGGGGGTCCTCTTGTAGCTACCAGTCCTCCTGTTGTTGTTGGTCATGCCTCTAGTCAAGGACGCCACCTAGTCCTGGAGAATTTTGTCGGTCATATTGATCCCACATATGTACATAACAAATTTTTAATTTAGTACTCTAACGCCTACATAAAAAGGATATATATAAAAATTAATAATGTAATAAATTAAAAAAATATGTTACCTATCTTGCCACGATCCTCACCAGGGGGCACTGGCATGTCTAGATATCTGAGGAAGCTAATCCCTGCATAGGGATAGTCCTCTATGATTGGGATCTAATGTGCCCACCAGTCGAAGAATGTGTCATCGAATGCCTCTTGGGTCTTTCCTACACCCTGTCTAGGTAGCAATACTTCCCAACCATACACATCTGGGAAGGAGGAAATATGCCCCTGTATTGTCTCTCTAGGACTAAGACTAGGAATGCTCTCAAAGAAGAAGGAACACAAAAAGATACCAAACCCAAAGTTCTTTTTGGTATGCCTATGACACTTTATGAGTTTTCTCTTCATTCATACTAGCATGGTAGTGCTCCAGTGAAAAACAGTTACCTCTAAACATGGAACTACACAATGCATCTGTGCATGGGAGGCTTGATGGAGTGTTGCAGATCCAGTAATCTGCTCGATCATGAGTAAAATCAGTCACAAAGAGGCTGATAATCTTGTGAATCGGTGCTTGAGAACCTACTTTATCGGTACTAGCCTCACAATGCATCACAATGTAGTCTTCAATGTTGTATGGCCCTGGAGAAAAATTCCTCAATTTAACCGCTTCCCATCTCCTAGAGAGGTCGATCAAGAAGTAGATATCCTTTGTGGTTGGGGTCAATAATTGAACCTTCAACATGAAATCTTCTGCGTCTGGATGCCATTACTCTACCAAGGTATTAAGCAACCTCGGTTGTTCCCTCATGAATGGACACTGAAAGAATTTCCAAAGGCCACACTATTTTAGTGTAGCAACCACCGCAGGGTCCTCCTCAACCAGGACATCTAGCTTCTCATGCTCCCTCTCTCTCTAGTGCACATACATCTTGTCACATATAAAGATGGAGAGGTTTTTAGTTTCTTGTATTTTCTTTTTTCAAATCAAAAGGAGGTGTACGCGGGATATAGTTGTTGACACAATCGCGTATGTACTCATGTTTTTTATTACTCTGCCCGAGTACATACACATGATGACTTTGGACAACCCGCATACACGCAGGAGTGACATTTTTTCAAAGGCACGCCCCTCCCAAACTACAAATTAAATGCATATAAGTAAATTAAATTGCAAGAGAGGGGATTTTGAACTTACTTGGTCCAAGTAAGAGGGTTTTCTGTCCACTGTAACTCTCGAAATTCACTTTTTTGATGAAGGGTTTTTTTGACTTTTTGTAAATTTCCAAGTTGCAATGGTAAAAATGAGCTGCCCACCTCTATTTATAGACTTTTTGGGCCCTTTTTTCCCTAATTTGGCCCCATTTTTCACTTTTCCTAGCTTGGTAGTTTCTTGAGTTCTCTTTTGAGTTATCTTTCGGTCACCCTGATAAACTAGTCCTTATGGTTTGGTAATTTTTTGAGATTAGTTACATTTAAGTCATCCCTTGGTAAAAGTCATTTTTTTCAACTTTTTCATATAAGATAGGTTTTCACTCCCAGCTTTCTGCATCTCGTTGTCTTTTCCACTTTGCCATAGGATTGACCCCACCGAAGTGCGACAAGGAACCTTCTCTACTGCTTTAGAAGTGTCGTAATTAGGTGGTAGAGCCTACCTCTACATGGACGCCCTAGGTAGATCCTTTGTTGCATTTTGACATCCATGCTGTCAGATTTGACTATAGGCTTGGGATTCCTTGTTAGTCCCGTCATGATCACATATTGAAGCCTCATTCTTCTTTCTAATAATCATTATTGGCCTTACCATTGGGACTCCCTAATGAGCATGCTTTGTTGTCTTTCAAGCTTGCTTTAAAATTTGAAAACAACATCCATTGAAACTGTGTTTATTCTTTTTGATCTCGTCTGGATTACTTGAGAAAAGTAGCCCCCTGGAGTCTTCTTTAAGCCCTTTTCAGACTCTCTAAAATTGAAAATATTGTCAAGTGATCTTGTTTCCCTTCACGCTTACCAAAATCAAATTTGAAGGTACATCTGTCTGACGGTAGTTTACCCCTTTTTTAGTCAGGATGGATAATTTTATGAATAAATGTATGTTCTAGGAACTTTGGTTTGCTAGAAGAGTATTCTCAGGTGTAATTTTAACCCTTTTTCGGGCCTAACGAACTAAATTTTTGAAAAAGGAACATTCTCCTAGGTTTTGGTTTATCTCTTTTTTGAGCCTTGGAGATTACTTACAAAAAAGGAACCCCCCCCGGAGTCCATAGTTAATCCCTTTTTAGACTCCCTAAATATGAAAAGATTATTTAGTGACCTTGTTCATTCACACTTGTTAAATTGGTCCAGAAGAACATCTACTTGGCATGAGTTTAACCCTTTTTCCAGACAGTAGATTATTGGGGGAAAATGTACGCCTCGGGAGATTCGTCTAGTCGGGAGAGTTATCCTTAGTTATATTTTATATTTTTTTGGGCTAAGGAGACTAAACCTAGAAAAAGGTTGTGAGTCCATAGTTAAGCTCTTTTCAAACTCCTTAAAATTGAAAAGATAATTAAGTGATCTTGTCTTTGTCACACTTGTTAAAATGGTTTTGAATAGACGTCCTTTAGGTGCAAGTTTACCCCTTTTTCGAGTCGATTGGAATAATTGCAAAAAAGGTACTCCCTAGAGTCTTCTTTTTGTGTTTTTTCAGACTCTCTAAACTTGAAAAAACCATCGAGCTTTCCTTCTCTAGGCTTGTAAAAATTTACATGGAAGGAGCCTTCTTGTGTCATGCTTAATCGCATTGTGGGTCTCATCTCTGCGTGTTTGGCCTAATGTCGACTCCATGTTTCTCTCAACTAAACCTTTAAACCATTCCTTATACGCAAGCCTTGCAACATGTTTTTCCATTGCAATCCGACACCTTGACCCATGGAGCAATTTTCCCCTAGTGTCCTTATCCTGCACATGTCTCCTTGCCTTGAGAACCAGTATGTTCCATGTGCTTGGAACTAGTTTTCTTGCTCGTGACATCGTTCCTCCTTTGTAAAACAACATTCTTTTATTCTTTTTCAAGATCATTTAAAAATTGAAAAAGACAAAAAAATAAAATATTCCAATAAGATAGTCGCCCTAGGAAAATGCACATCCTTTCATTTGTTCATCAAGCATTGGGATCTAGTATGACCTTAGGAAGTTTCTCTCGCTACATAGATTTTTTTCCTCCTTCGTTTGGTTACTCTTCCAAACATATGGAGAGTTTGCGGTGCCTTCTACATCACAAACTTATGTCAATGTTACATTGCCCAAGTCTGATAATCTTTTTTGCTTTTGTCTAGAGGAAGTTGTATCCAACCTGAGTTGGCCTTTCTACAGTTTGTCTCTTAAATTTCATGATTCGGCCATCTCGTGAGTCCACTCAAGTCCAATTTCAAAATCAACAAAGTTCTCTACCTGATCATCAAGATCCTCTAGTCATTTCCCGACGACTTGTCGAAGACCTCAGAGTAGTGAGTCTTACATTCCCATTGTACTCTTACCTGAGTTTTGAATATATTGAATTTTTTGCTCGAGCTATGAAGTTTCATCTCCCGTCGCAGGTGTCACTGGCTTCTTGAAGATGCATATTATACTTGTATATCTTCGACTGATTTTGAGATGTATATCCGCTGTGTATTTCTCGTGGCTAAATTTTATACATTTATATGACATGGATCTGTAGTGTACTTGATTGGAATCCATGATTAGTTCATCCTGAGCATGGGTATGCCTGCCTCAAAGAGATAATTATTTTTTTGCAGATGGAACCTCCCATACTCTGGTCCTGACCTCACTCGATTTTGTGCATTCCCTCTGGTGAAGATATTGTAATGTATTTCGGCCATCATTTTCTTTTCTGACCTCACACATTAGGGGGAATTTGTTATAGCCCTAAAATTCCCTGCTTATGAATACATGGCATTGGCCTTTCTACTTGCACATTTTTCCAAACTTTTGCTAAATAAATTTATTTTAAAAACCATTTTTTGGAGCATGTATGTGCCCTACTGCACTACTACATGCATACATATTCTTGATGCATGTTAGACAACACACGTGCATACACTAGTTGCATACTAAACAACCCACGTTTACCTCCAAAAGTTGCAAAAAATAAAAAATTGCAAGGAATTCAATGGAGTTTATGGGATATTGAGGGTTTCCCAACCAATTCAACTACTATAGCCCATCCCCAAATCGAATAACTATCCTTTTTTCTTATAAAATGAGGTCTTGGGGTCCCATTTCCACATCAAGCATTAGAACAGTGAAACTCTGCCCAAATCCATTTTCCCTCCTTGCCCAAGTATTTGCAACCCTTCTGAGTTCTTGTCTCAACATTCCCTCTTTAGCGTTTTCTCCTATACAATCCCTTCCCTTCCCTTGAAGTGATCAATTGATTGTGAAAGAAAGCATTGGGATAAGTTCACTTGGAGAAATATACAGAGGAGTTCATTCTAGGTTCATAGGAGCATCAACCTACAAAGGTTGTAATTTCCAATCTTTGAATATTGAATAAAAGAATATTTTTCTTGTCCCAAATAATGCATTTATGTCTTTCATTTGATTTATTCATAATGATTTATATCTAACCCTAATTGATGAGTAGAAATAGAATGTTTGTAGCATCGTTTTCCTAAGTACTCTTACAGGTCATCTTTGAGAGGAGACTTGCATCATGGGAAGCTACAAAATTGGAGGTGGTCTATATCAACATCAAACTAAAGGTACTGCTTATGATCTACCTTCCTATTTCTTTATGTTCATATTTTTGGAGTGTTTGGGGTAGTTTAAGAATTAGATTGTCTTTTAAGGGAGTTCATATCTCTATCTATACTTTGAACCCTGGTATAGTTATAGGGGGGTTTTCCGCTAGAAGTTGGTCTAACGAAGGGAGGTCAAACATTTCGTGCTAGTTTTGTAGTGGATAGGTAATTGGAAGTGTGTGAGGAAAGCCATGGCAAGTGAATTAAAATCTTGAAAATTTCTGTGTTGAAATTCAATGTACCATTTAGTCACTGTACCTGTAAGCATACGTTGGAAAAGACGTAACTGGTTAGAATAATCCATTAGTGAATTTGATGAACACCATAGATGAAAAGTATAACTAGTTATTAGGGTCTTCACCAGTTTTACCATCAAGTTTCAGAATATCGAAAATAAATTTAGTAGGAATGACTGGCTAAAATGAAGAATGTAATATGGGATCATTTGTCAATCTCAACAGATCTGGTAGACCTAGAGTGGCTAATAACGGTAGTTGTCAATTGACTTGTGGATTATACTTGTGTGGCATAGGGATACCAATAGGGTTGTAAACTGGTTGAGGTGGATAGTTGTAGCCAGAAGGCCCTCCCATATGTTGTTGTTGTTGACCAACAAAAGTAGGATTTATTTGTTGAGGAATGTGCATAGAAGGAGAGGGGAAACCCATTTTCCCCTGGGGAGGATAACCAGTGTAACCCAATGGAGGATAGCTTGTTTGAGGTGGGTAGCCAGGTTTCCCTTGAGGGGGGTAACTAGGTTGACCCCAAGGAGGGTAAGGATTTGGACCTTGGGGAGGAAAGGATGATTGACCTTGAGGAACCCAAGTGGGATTCGAGACTCCCAAGAAAGGTTTTCCATAATGTGATCCAGAAGGATTGTGATTTGGGATTCTTCCTTGTGTGTTGGGGTTTGATGGCCCTCCCTACTGTGGTTGATGGAACTAACCTCCTTGGGGTGGTCCCCAGGATTATGGGGGGTTTCTGGTGTATGAAGGTTGATGTTGTCCCCCCTTCCATTGATTGGGTAACAACTGGGGTATGACCGGTAAGAGGAGGTTTTCCCCCAGTTGAAATTTTCATGTTGGGGGACAATTCCCCCCTGGTAGTGATTTGACCCATAGTTGAGTTTAGTTGTGTGGAAGGGTTTTTCATTTTGTGATGCGAAGATGTCCCAATAGGATTTTGTGGAGTATACAAAGTTGTAGTCTGAAGAGGGATATGAGGTGTAACAATCAAGGTACTTTGCAACTGACTCGGTAACATGACTCTTGTTTCGCTATGAACTTGCCCTGAAGTGGTAGAAATATTGACTGTTGGTTCGATGGGACAATCAATGGGATGACCTGACGGTCCTGCCTCTTTACCCACGGTAGTAGAGGCATGCAGAGGGTCAAAAGGCCATCGACTAAAATAAAATTTTTCATAAAGGTCTCATCTCGATGGAGTTCTCGATATCGAACGAACAAGAGTTTGATGTGGATCTACCATTTCAGTAGAACGAACATGGGTAGTGTATTCTTCATTAAAATTTGGTTGTATTGGTTCCAAATCTAATTGATTATATGGCCTTGATGGTAGGTGAGGGTAATATTCTACTATAACGTTACCTGAGGAATCCAATCATATGAGAAGTGGATCAAGAGGAACTTGCAAAGAGGGGTTTACAAGAAGGGTGGAACCTTCCTCATTCGTAACTAAGGCTCTCTCTGGATTTGCTAGCAAAGGAGTAACAACACTCCCAACATCTAAATGGTTCTCAACCTCTTCACGGTAAGTGTCTTTAGGTGAGTTAGGATGTAAGGGTTCATAGCCTTCTGGAGGAAACCCTTGCATCCTATGTGATATACAAAGACCTTTATCGGCCACAGTACCAATTTTTTAAGACAACTCAAAGTAAACAAACAACACTCGCTAAAAAATCTAGAAGACCAACAAGAAAACAATGTCTTCTCTTAATTAACATACTAGTTGGTGATGAAATCCAACCTAGTGTGATTAAAGTGAGAAGGGATGAGCGGGTGGTTCAGTTATGTTGGCAACCTGCTTAACAAACTTACACCTTGGTGCAAGCTTCCCCACGATTTTACCCATGGGTTACCCTCCAACGAGCCCGAGTGAGTTTGACCAACTTTTGTTCTAGGTACAACGAAGAGTTCTCTTCACCGTCACTTCATGTAAGGACCCTAAACATTGTGGATACTAAGGATACCAACTCATAGTTGGCCTCTGGGCGGGTACAGTTGACAGTTGAGTTTGAACATATGGTCAGTGTTATCTCTCCAAGAGTCACCCAAGACTGCACATGGGAGTAATCTTGGTAACATGTAACTTGATTTAAATTAAATTTAAAATAAGGGATCAAAAATATTTGAAAGAAAGGAAAATACAACAGAGGTCACTGTAGATCAGTGATGGACCATTGGGAAATGAAGTCATAAACATTCTTCTCATTAAAAGCATTTAAAATGCCTATCAGACAAAATATTTATTTAATGATGAAGAGAAGAATAAAGGAATTAACATAAAGATGAGCATTCACTAAGCAAAAATCATCTATGCAAAAAGAATTTAGATGTGCATGAACAACAAACAATGATAGATGGGCAAGCTTACATCAGATCTTCTTCTGCTTCAAGAATCCCATAAATAAAAGACAATACATTCAATCAAGATGAAGAATAAAATAAAATACATATAGGACAAATCAAATGAAACAATTCATATAAATCTTCAATAACATACTAGATTACAACAACATGCCCCTCCAACTTACAAACTGACATATACAGTCATTTATGCTTCTAAATCCCTCTCGGGTCTTTGAAAACTTGAAGCACCTAACTGTTGCTAGATTTTCTGGAACTCAATCCAATCTACAAGATAAAGTCAATCTAAAAAGAAAAATCAAAATCTCGAATGAAGTAAAACTGTTATGAGAAGTTGGAAACAATTTTAAAACTGCCTTTTGGAATCTGCGAGCTGTGCCATGATCTTATCCTCTAGCTGTCGATAGATGTTGCCAATTGTTGATTATACTCATCTGATTCCTTGAAAGAAGGGATACTCTGCCACTTGTGCCTTTCGAATGCTTAAAAGTTGCTTCTAGTTGATCCTTTTCCTTTAAATCTGGATCTCAGTTGCCAAGTGTTCTGCTATCTTTTACCATCAAATCTGAAATGATTAGATATCTGCCCATAAATTTTGGAATCATTTCTTCTCCTTAGTAGATGCTCTGTCAAACTCCTTTCAACAGTAAATGGCATTCCAAATGTCATTACAAAAGGATTTTCATCATTGATCAAAAGGAAACATTCCAAACTGGTATAAAGAATTTGATTCAATCTTATGTGATTTTTATGCAACAACAAGTTTGCAAGTGATAACTCAGTCTTCAACGGATCAGAATGCCATCCAACTGTGAAAATCAATAACTTTCAGTTTTGTATATGTTGGGTTTGCATCAAATGATTTTCTATAATAAATTTGATTGAATGCTTGACTTGTTTCACAAGAACTTGCACCAATCTTAGGATATCCAACCTATGGATCATGAAACAATGGCTCTAAACGATGAGACTCTAGAAAGCGCAAGGCATCTGTATGGATGGCTGCTTGCAGAGCCCTTTTTAGCAATTTGGCGTCCGGCTGGCCCCCCTCCTTTATTTATTTGTTGAGCATGTCTACGAGATAAATGCAATGACAATCGCTCATTATCCTGCTATATGCACTCTTCTTCCAATTGTCAGGCCTTACGACCTCCAAACCACTTGGAATATTGGATGTCTATCTCAACACCTCCACACTAGAAAAACCTGGCAGCTGGAACCTTCATTGAACACCTGCCATTGCTTTAATAACCTTCATACAACAAGACTGTGAAATCCAGATAGAATATCGATTTTTTTTTGGCAGAGGAACCTCCCTCTCCAAGTGATCCCTTGAAACCTTTCCTTTTGACAAACCCTGAATCGAATCCGAAAATGGAGCCTCATTTACAACACTTGGAGTTTTTGGAAGTCATTGGCGTTGCTTAGCAGTAATCCACGACACCTTGTGCACTTTGCCTTTGAATATTGGATGCTGTCGATATTTTATGCCCGATCATCAAGCTTTGGAAAGAGTATGGAATCTCGGCCCTCATGGTCCGAGATTCTTCACATTTGGCGATAAATGGCCTTCAATTTATTTTGTAATCATTTAACACTTGATATAATGCTTGGTATTCCATGAAACTTGGATTCAGGTTCAGTTTCTTTTTTTTTCCCATCTGTGTATCCACTGTTGAATAGACATTGCCTGAGAAAGCTTTATGTTGCATTTTATTTTTCTCTGTAGCAATAATCCCACATGGATCAGGGAAGAAAACCTTTTGGTGTTTAAATATATCAATGGTCCTACTTAACTTATAAAAAGGGCTTGTGGAGCCGAAATTTTTTCTGTCACCCAAAATTATAATCCCGAGAAACCAATAAAAGCGGTGGACTTTGGATCTCAGTACTTAACTTAGAAATAGGGCCTGTGGGCCCCAAAGTATTTTTTTCACCCAAAATTATAAGCCCGAGAAACCAATAAAAGCCAAAA
>CBVK0100286491.1:0-22662 GCA_900067695.1 Picea abies
TGCGCGCGTTTTCTTCAATGTTGTTCCTCCTGAGCTTTTACGTCTAAATCCCCAAGGGGTTTTATCCTTCTTATCCCGTCATCTCCATTGTTGCCATTAATAACAACAACCATCGACACGTATTCATTGTTTGTTCAATATTTGCCAACATCTATTTCAATAAAACCGAGAAACGCCATAGTTATTATTAGCCTGTATAGACTCTCTCAAATCATGATGCACAGGGTGGAAGGGATTATACAGAATATTGATGCTTTCAGATACTCTGTACAAACTGTGAAAAAAGGAGGTCAATCGGGGTTTCGGCGATTATAAATGCCGAATACAAAAACAAAAGACCTTTGTCGAATCCCGAAATGAGAAAAGGTTGTGGGCCCAGCACTTTGGGGTTTCAGGGTTCGGGATTTCAGGGTTTATGAACACCCAACACACAAATAAAATGAAATAAGAAATGCCAAATTGTGAAATGCGATTAGGGTGTGGGCCCGGTTTCGGTGTTTGGTAAAGCAAAGGAACTCCGCGCATATGTAACAAGCAAGTCCCTAATGTCAAAATATCAGTTTTGTATTTAATCTCCTTTTTAAATCACACGCTTCAACAAATAAACTCGGAATAAATAAATGATCGGGTTCGTAATTAGTAAAACCAAAAAAAAATTACTGTTTTTTCTCAAAAATGAATTTATCAATAAATAATATGAGTTTAGGAACGAAATAACAGAAAATCATAAACCCAAAGCAAACCTCCAAAATAGGGAATAACCGATTTGATTCAAGAAATGCTTTCAAGCTCTTGTCTCACCCTCTGTGTACGGATTACAATATGATTCAAGTATTTATAGGAACAAAAGTTTCCCCTTCGACCTTAGAAAAAATTAAATCATGGTGGTGATGGTATTTGGTGGCCTGCAAAGGCTAAGGTGGCCACCGCTTGACAGTGAACCCTCACTTCTTGAAGGGTCAAGACGACCACCGATCTGTCGTCATAAGGCGGTGAAATGATTAATCTCTGACATACTCCCTCTCCGGTCTGCTGAGGAGCGCCCCTTCGACCTTAGAAAAAATTAAATCATGGTGGTGATGGTATTTGGTGGCCTGCAAAGGCTAAGGTGGCCACCGCTTGACAGTGAACCCTCACTTCTTGAAGGGTCAAGACGACCACCGATCCGCCGTCATAAGGCGGTGAAATGATTAATCTCTGACATACTCCCTCTCAATCATTTCAGGGCAAAACAAACTAAAACATGTAAAACAAAATTGTTGTAAACAATGCATTACAGCTTGCAGGCCCTAATATTACTTCTATGTTTTTTAAACAATTCATTTCCCAAAGGCTTTGTAAAAATGTTTGCAAATTGTTCTTCAGATTTGCAGAACTGAACATAAATCTCCTTACCAGTTACGAGCTCTCGAATGAAATGATACCTTATATCAATGTGCTTACTTTGTTTGTGAAAAATGTGATTCCTTGACAATGCAATGGCTGACTTATTGTCACAGACAATCTAGGTTGCATCATTCTGGTTATGCAACAATTCATTCAAGACCCTTCTCATCCATACAACTTGACATGCAGTTGTAGCTGTTGCAACATACTTTGCCTCAGTGGAAGATAGAGTCACAATGGGTTGTTTCTTTGATGTCCATGCCACTGCTCCATATCCAAGACTAAAAATATACCCAGATGTGCTTTTCCTATCATCAATGGAACCTTCAAAATCACTATCAGTATATCTGATCAGCTCAAAGTTTAAGCTTAATGTGTATCGGATACCAAAATTAGTTGTTCCAACAACATATCTTAGGATTCTCTTTCCTGCTTGCCAATGAGTACTCTTTGGAGTCTCCATGAATCTGGAAATCAAACTCACAGCAAACATAATGTCAGGTCTGGTTGTTGTTAAGTACATAAGGCTTCCAACCAACCTCTTATACAGGGTTGGATCAACATATGATCCTTCATCATACTTGCTCAGTTTAACACCAGTGGTCATTGGTGTTGCAGTTGGCTTGCAATTCAACATTCTAAACATTTTCGGCACTTCATTTGCATAGTTAGTTTGACAAATGAAAATACCATCATCAGATTGATTCACTTCGATTCCAAGAAAAAATTTCATCAAACCTAAATCAGTCATCTCAAACTCTGTTTTCATGGCATTCTTAAAATCATCTACTGATAGATCTCCAGTAAAAATCAGGTCATCAACATACAAACAGACAATCAAAATTTTACCTTTCTGGACTACCTTTGTATACAGAGTTGGTTCATTTTGACTTCTGCTGAATCCAACACTGATTAGGTATTCATCAATCCTTCTATACCAAACTCTGGATGCCTGCTTCAATCCATATAAAGCTTTCCTTAACTTGTAAACATTATCTCTGTGTTTATCAATCTCATAACCCGGAGGTTGTCTTACATAAACTTCTTCTTCCAAATATCCATTTAAAAATGCAGACTTGACGTCCATCTGATGCACAATCCATCTATTCTAAGCTGCAATAGCTAAGACCATCCTTACTGTGTCAATCCTTGCTACAGGAGCAAAGGTTTCATTGTAATCAATACCGGGTTGCTAACTAAACCCCTGAGCTACAAGTCTTGCCTTGTACTTCTCAATATCACCTTCTGCATTTAGCTTAGTCTTAAAAACCCACTTAACACCAATACTTTTCTTTCCTTCAGGTAAATTAACAAGATCTCAAGTGTTATTCCTTTCAATGGAATCATTCTCCTCATCCATTGTTTTTATCCATACATCCTCTTGAGCAGCTTCATCATAACTTACAGGATCATAAGCTATGAATGCAAAATTTGAAATCTGATCTACCTCTTCATTATGATAAGATAATTCTCTTAAACTTCTAGTTTTTTGTCCTTTAAATCTGTTTTTTAATGAAGCTAAAGTAGGATCTGATTCATTGTTTACCTGTGAATCTGTTTGATGTCCACCATGTCCAGATGGCTCACCACGCTCATGAGTTATGGGCATTCTAAATTGAGATGGGTTGAAATCTGGTGCTTTCCTTGTTGGACTTCTTGCTGCAAGCATATATGCATGTGGAACCATCTGTCCATCTCCTTCATCTTGCTCAACTCCATCATCATCTTCATGGGGTAACACAGCTCCCTCTGAAATTGATTTGTCAATACTTCCATCCCAAGCTTCATCTTATTTAAATTGAACATCTCTACTGATTACATATTTTTGGGTGATGGGATTGTAGAGTTTATATGCCCTAGACTCTTCACTGTATCCTACAAAGATACATCTCTCGCTTCTATCATCCAACTTCCTTCTCATTTCTGCAGGCACATGCACAAATGCAACACATCCAAAATTTTTGAAATGAGAAACATTACAAGACTTACCATCCCAGGCTTCCTAAGATACACGATCCCTCACGGTCTTGGTCGAACTTCTATTCAAGATAAAAATAGATCAAAGAACCGTATCTCCCCAATATTCATTTGAAAGATGCTTCTCTTTCAACATGCTTCGAGCCATATCCATGATGGTGTGATTTTTCCTTTCAGCCACTCCATTCTGCTGTGGAGTATATCGAGCAGTAAACTGCCTTTTTATTCCATGAAAATCAAAAAATTCAATGAATTCATTCAATTTATACTCACCTCCTTTGTCAGACCTGAGGATCTTAATGGTTCGACCACTCTCATTCTCAACCATAGACTTAAATCTCTTGAAAACATCAAAGGCTTCATATTTTTGCTTCAACAAATACAACCAAGTCTTCCTACTAAAATCATCAATGAAAGTCATGAAATAAAGACAACCATTCAAAGAAGGTGTTTGCATAGGTCCACATAAATCTGTGTGGACAATTTCCAAAGGAGCTTTTGCTCTATAGGAAACACCTGAAACAAATTTCTCTCTATGATGTTTTCCAAGTATACAGTGCTCACAAGAGCTTGCAGGTTGTTGAATACAAGGTAACCCTTTCACCATCTGTTTCTTCTGTAACAAATCTAAGCCACCAAAATGTAAATGATCATATCTCAAATGCCATAACCAAGATTCATCTGAACTTCCAACTTTATAAACATTCAAACAACCACTCAAATTATTTCTCATAACAAGTGGAAACATCGTATTCTTGGTCATCTCTACTCTTGCAATCAACTGTTCGCTGGGAAATTTATCATAGATTGTACATACCTTGTTCTTGAAGAACAGTCTGTACTTTTTCTCCATCAGTTGTCCAACACTAATAAGATTGCATTTTAAACCAGACACAAAGTAAACATCACCAATATTTCTTCTCTGACTGTTCTTAGTGTAAACTAGAACTACACCTTTACCATTAACTGTAACCTTATAGTCATTTCCCAGTTTGACTTCAGACTGAATACTAGTATCAATGGAAGAAAATAAGTCCTTATTACCAGTCATGTGGTTGCTGCAACCACTATCCAAAAACCAAATATTATTTGCACATTCCTGAGTGACGTTACAGGTCAAAAACACAGGATTTTGATGATCCTCGGACTCATTGGTGATATATGCAGTGTTTTCCAGCATCTGCATGTTTCTTTCAACATTTGTTAGCAAAATGCCCAAACTTCTTATAGTAATAACATTGCACTTTGAATTTATCATACCTTTGATTTTCTTGCTGCCAGGGTTTGTTGTTGCTCCCTCCTAAATTAGGAGGATTCTGATGGGGCTTCTGCTCAGACTCTGATTCAGTTTTGTTGTCCCTTGGGCCAGAAAATCGACCTCATCTTCCACGAGTATGAAACCTTCCTCTGCTTCTGCCTCTGGTAACATGCAATTGGGATTTAAAAGCATGCTCCAATGATCCTTCTTCATATCTAAATATCCTAGATTCATGAGCAACAAGAGAACTAGTTAACTCATCAATTTGCATTAAACTTAAATCTTTAAATTCCTCTATGGGAACAACAACAGGCTCAAACTTCTTAGGCAAACTTCTCAACACTTTCTCAATAACTCTTTTATTCTCAGCATTATCTCCATACTGCCTGAGCTGGTTCACAACACTCATTACTTGAGTCATGAAAATATCAACACTTTCGTTATCCTTTATCTTCAGATTTTCAAAATCCCTTCTCAAGTTTTGCAACTTTTGTCTTCACCTTGGACACCCCTTCATAACAGGTTTCAAGAATGTCCCAAGCCATCTTTGAAGATGCAGCACTAGAAATCTTCATAAAAATGGATTCATTTAATCCTTGTTGGATTAATCCAAGAGCTTTATTATCCTTCTTCTTGTTTTCCTTCAGCAAAACATGTCAGCATTAGACAAAGCCAATTCTGCTGCAGCAGCATCAGCTGGCTCAGCATAACCATCAATAACATAAGTCCACAAGTCCTGAGAACGCAAAATCATCCTCATCCGAATATACCAGGAGTCATATGACTTCTCACTCAGTACAGGAACCTGAATTTGAGAAGAACTACTACCAGACACAACTATTTATAAAAATTGACAGAATTTAAATAAACCTTCACGCAGAAAAATATGAGAATAAAAGTTTTGGCACTAACAGGAATACTCAGCAATGAATTAAGCAATTGCCAGATAAACAACGGGCTCTGATACCAAATGTGAAAAATGGAGGTCAATTGAGGTTTCAGTGATTACAAACGCCGAATACAAAAACAAAAGACCACGCTGTTTGCCGAATCCCGAAATGAGAAAAGGTTGTGGGCCCAGCACTTCGAGGTTTCGGGGTTCGGGATTTCGGGGTTTACGAACACCCGACGCACAAACAAAATGCAATAAGAAATGTTGAATTGCGAAATGCGATTAGGGTGTGAGCCCAACAATTTCGGGTTTCAGTGTTTGGTAAAGAAAAGGAATTTTGTTCATATGTAACAAGCAAGTCCCAAATGCCGAAATATCAATTTTGTATTTAATCTCCTTTTAAAATCACACGCTCCAACAAATAAACTCGGAATAAATAAATGATTGAGTTCGTAATTAGTAAAACCAAAAATTACTGCGTTTGCTCAAAAATGAATTTATCAAGAAATAATATGAATTTACAAAATCAATAACAGAAAATCATAAACGCAAAACCAACCTCCAAAACAAGAAATAACCTATTTGATTCAAGAAATGCTTTCAAGCTCTTGTCTCACCCTCTGTATACGGATTACAATATGATTCAAGTATTTATAGGAACAAAACTTGCCACTTCAACCTTAGGAAAAATTAAATCAAGCCGGTGATGGTATTTGGTGGCCTGCAAAGGCTAAGGCTGCCACCGCTTGATAGTGAACCCTCACGTCTTGAAGGGTCAAGACGACCACCCATCCTTCAAGACGACCACCCATCCGCTGTCATAAAGCGGTGAAATGATTAATCTCTGACACAAACTGGGATGTTTTCCATCATGATTTTAGATCATTTCCAATGTGTATTGTTGTGCGTCCTATTGGTCGAATGGGTTAAGGATTGCCGTCTACATACAAGTCAAACGTAATTTGATTGTGCGTTGAAGCCTTGTGAACTCATTCGATACATATCAACGAAAACATTTTTAAAACTGAGCAAAATCTTCATTAAAATCTTTCAATTTACAACATTTCGTGTGCTTTCAAGTTTCTTAATTGAAGACCAGCTAATCTTATAATTTGGATATGTCATGTTGCAGCCATTGGAAATTCGCAGGCAATAGTTGCTGAAGATGAGCTAGAAAAAGATCAGGAAATGCAAAATCTTCCATTAAAAAGATCAATTTCATTTTCTACACAGCAGCATCATGAAACCCGAGCTTCTGGTAAAATCCTTCATGAAATTCGAACTATTCCCTTTCATATTGTTTTATAGTGTAGATAGAGTTTTCGTAAGTTACTCTGACTCAAAATTTTGAGTGAGAACCTTGGCGTTGGCAAGTACTAAGGAGCAGCGTCATGCAGTGCCGACGGTTAAAAGAAAAGGGATGATTTTACCTTTCCAACCATTGTCATTAGCATTCCATAACATCTACTACTATGTCGATATGCCTTCGGTATATTCTCTTGGGCCACCATCTTACTAATTTGAAAGATCATATTCCAAACGAAATTTGCTTTTATACTGATTTATTTATTTTAATTTAAGATTTTTTAAAATTAATTTTTTAGATTTTTTTAATATTAAAATAAATTAATTTTAAAGCTTTTAAGATAAATTTTAATTAACAGAATCTAAAAGTTAAATTAAAATAAATGTGATTGTTTCAAATTCTATTGCAAGGTATATAATTTGGATAGACATCGTCCAACACTATTGAGACAGTCGCATTTATTTATCTTAATTAGGATTTATATGTTTCAAATTTGAATGTGTACAGCGTTTATCACACCACTGGGTGTATAATATTAACTCTTTTTTTCGGTTAACTTCTCTGGATGCAATTATTATTCGTTGTGAACAATGCAGGAAATGAAGAAACAGGGAGTTACAGAGCAAAGACTTCAGTTATTGTGCGGAGTGAGCGGATTATTCAGGCCCGGAATGCTCACTGCTTTAGTCGGTGAAAGCGGTGCCGGAAAAACCACACTGATGGATGTTCTTGCAGGAAGGAAAACTGGAGGATACATCGAAGGATCGATTACGATCTCTGGCTATCCTAAGAAACAAGAAACTTTTGCAAGGATTTCTGGTTACTGCGAACAAACTGATATTCATTCACCGTATGTCACCGTTTATGAATCCCTCGTTTACTCTGCTTGGCTTCGTCTTGGCGAGGAGGTAGATTCTGAAACAAGAAAGGTATTTTAATATTTATCAAATCTAGGATAAGTTTAGGTCAATTAATTAATCTATTACGTTGATCATGATTGTAAACGATATTTCTGTGTAAGCAGATGTTTGTGAACGAAGTAATGGATCTTGTAGAGTTGAATAAACTAAGTGGCGCTCTGGTGGGATTCCCTGGAGTGAATGGTTTGTCCACAGAACAAAGAAAGAGATTAACAATAGCAGTTGAACTGGTAGCAAATCCTTCAATAATTTTCATGGACGAACCAACATCTGGACTGGATGCAAGGGCTGCAGCTATTGTTATGAGAACGGTTCGAAACACTGTCGATACTGGAAGAACTGTCGTTTGCACAATTCATCAACCCAGCATTGATATATTCGAAGCCTTCGATGAGGTATATTTAATCTATTCACAAAACACACAGACGTAGTATAAGTATTTAAGCTATTCACAAAAGTTATGGACGGTATATGTAATTTTTTTTATTTAAAAGAATTCTTTCTATTACGATTGAGGTTATTCTTTATATTATTAATAATATAGTATTTTCTAATAATATAAAAGAATAAATTTCCCAATCAGTCCAAAATTCAAAATAAAGGATTGATAATCGGATTATCATTGTATTTCTTCCTTCTTTATGAAAATGCAGCCCATGTATCAGCTTTCACCAACTAATAGTTATTTCTTATCGTGGAAATACAGTTAGTATTGATGAAACGAGGACAGTTGATCTACATGGGACCTCTTGGTCAACAGTCCCAAGCTCTTGTGGACTACTTGGAGGCAATTGAAGGTGTAGCGAAAATCACACCTGGATACAACCCTGCTACATGGATGTTGGAAGTAACATCAATCAATTCGGCTATTCGTCTTGGAGTTGATTTTGCGGAAATCTATCGAAATTCATCCCTCTACCAGTAAGTAATTATTTGTTTTATATATATGTGTGGGGTGGTCTTTTTTAATTGTTCAAGACCGCGGAAAGATAAACGATATTGATTTCTGCGCAGACGTAATGAAGCTCTAATTCAGGAAATTAGCAATCCTCTCCCTGGCTCCAAGGATTTGAGCTTCGAAAGGCAATTCGCTCAACCCTTTGCAGTTCAAACCTTGGCTTGTCTGTGGAAGCAGCATTGGTCTTATTGGCGAAATCCTCAGTACAACAGCGTTCGATTCTTCTTCACCCTTGCCTGTGGTTTGCTTTTTGGCACCGTTTACTGGAGAATAGGCCGGAAAACGTAAGCATCAATTTCATCTCCCACTGGCATAAAATTTAATAATATCGATGTGATCAATTCTAATTAGCCTGATTTCACACTTCTTATAGATGTGTGTTTATACTTTTTTCCAGACACACGCAGCAAGATCTATTGAATGCAATGGGATCCATGTTCGCAGCAATTCTCTTCCTAGGTTTCGGCAATGTCGTCTCTGTTCTACCAGTAATCGATGTGGAAAGGACAGTCTTCTACAGAGAAAAGGCAGCAGGAATGTACTCCGCTCTGCCCTATGCCCTTGCTCAAGTAAGCACTCTTTCATGTACTTAGCTATTATTTGACTTTGCTTATCACATTTCACAACATTTTCCAATTTTTGTAGGAGTGTTTTTAAGTAACGACACGAAAGTGGTTTTTATTTTTATTATATATACTAACCTATATGAAGTTGGAAAAGGCAATTTCCAAGAGAACATAAGGAATCATATTTCATGATCATTATGGTAATGGTATATCAATTGTTTGTATGTATAAAGGAAGAAATGAATAGTTAATATGTCAAAATTAATTAGGTGGAAATATAATTTAATTATTTGATGTATATATGGTTAACAAGTAAATATTTAAAAATGGACTACAGAAAAATCTAGAATTTTGTGCTCTCTACTATTACAATAGAGAAAGATAGGGCTAGTTAGGGTTTGAGGTTGGAAGTTGTAATTGTGAAAGTGACAAAGAAGGCAAGTTTGTTTCTTCTTTCTTTAGTAGTGAGACATAGACTATTTCATTTTAAGAGAATGATGGTGAGATTTGCAATTTGCATGACTGCTCCAAGAGCATCATTGACCAATCTTGCTTGGACCCATAAATTGCAAGATAGCATAACTCGTTGGTATACACATAGTAGTACATGTTTTTCTAGTTGGTGATCAACATGTTTTTCTAGTGTGCTATGAAGAGGTGGATTGAAGCCTCAAATCTTTGATTCTCTTTAGTGGACAAGAATATGTTAGTTCTCTACTAAAGGAGTTTCCACTCATCCACTATTGGTGTGTCCCATTGTGAATGTTTGTCAACAGCTAGAAAAACTAGGCCTAGGTGCCAAGAATGCCTTATTGTTGAAAGATTGTTTCCCAATTGGTTATAATGGTAAAGGTTGTCCATAAACACCTCCCAAGATTTACTCCTACATAAAGAGATTTTTCGGTTACTCATGGAAGTTGGCCCAAGTCTCCTAAAAGAATTATTGAGCAATGACCAAATGAGTAGTGGTTTCTCTCTAAAAATCCCTCACACAAAAAACTCTCAATCTATAAAATTTGTTTACTTCCTATGAAGCTCATCTCATCAATTAAAATGTATTGAACATGTTTCAATATGTTTGAGCTCTTCTTCCAACACTATAAGGGACTAACCATGTAAAGGATTTGCGTCCTTAATAGGAATCCTAAGCCCTGCATGTATAGTGTTTGTGTGTATGTTAAACGTTGCAACTCCAGTAGGGGCAAGAAACAATATTGGGTTATGGCCAGAGGTTACTTGAGAAGATAGTGCTTCTTTGATGCAACTTATAAGGTAGGATTTCCCCATGTCTGCAATGCTTTGGATGGTTATCTTCAATGGTTCTCTTACTCGTGAGTGTTGTAGCATTGTGTTTAATGCATGTTGTTGATTTGTAGATAATGTATTTTTGGAAGAACATAAGTGATTGAGTTCTTGTATGACTTCCCAAATTAGAGGGTGTAGGATGAGTATCACATGTCCATCCATTTTGGAAAATGTTGTGGGAATGTTTTGGAAACTCTCTCTAGTAATATTAAACTCTCTTAAGAAACAAATTGTTCAATAAATCTTTCATGGAATCAAATTTACTTATATCAAATATTACATTAAATTGTTAAATAATTTTTTTATATTATCTTTCTTTTTAATTTTAAGGTCACAGCCAAGTATAGGGATTTGATTGCTGAAGTCTATAAAAGTATTCTTCCCTTTTTGAAAGTACTGTGAAGATCTTAAATTCGAACTTCGATATCATTTCAAAGTTCAATTCTAAGTTCGATATTTTCATTTCAATTTTGGATTTTCACTTTTATGAGCTCAAAAGTCTTAATGATCAACTATTAAATAAGTTGTTGGATCCAATTGGTGCTCTAATCGTTCATTTAAAAAAATTAAAACCCTTTCTTTTGGATGACCATAATCTTTCAAAAAGATCAAAATTATTGATTGATGAAGGAACAATTAAACCATTTTTTTCGAATAAGATACCAATTTATCCATTGATTATTGACTTATTCGATAATGAAAAGAATCACATGGAATCGTTCAATAACACTTCTTTTTCGACGATATCCAACGATCGAGACAATTGGTTGAATCCCATCAAACTATCTGATCAGAGCAAATACGCAATCCCCCTCTTATTTTCACGGAGCTGAAGTCTATAAAAATATACATCCAATCCCCCTCTTGATTTGAACTTATAATCTTTTAAGAAAAATTAAACACATATTCTTAGATCCACTCAGACTATATAAATTTACATACATCAAGTGCTAACTTATCACATATTTTTTTAAATAAGTCTGCCTTGCATGTTAAGCCGTAACCTTTTGAACTGACCCTACGCAATGTTCGCACTTCACTCAAGGCTGCCTTTGAGCACAATGCCCGGTTAATTTGATAGCCGGTCTCCACAAAGAACTAAAATTCATCACAAAGTATTTCAAATCCAGGATCGAAAGCTAAAATATGAAATTGATCTCAAATATATAAATGTTTACATAAATTATTCATGCCAAGAGTGGCAATGGACAAAAACCGAATTGAGGTTATATTATTTAAGAGGCTATCACGTCACAAGAAAAAGTATATGATTTCAGGTTAACGATATGTAAAGACAGTTTCGCCTTGTTTATTAGTCAACTTCAGAGTGCATGAAATCTCATTATGTTTGCGTGGATCAGGTTTTGATCGAAGTACCATACATATTTGTGCAAACGGTGGTGTACGCAGTGATCGTTTATGCACTGATCGACTTCCGGTGGACAGCCGCCAAATTCTTCTGGTATTTTTTTATGATGTTCTTCACTCTCCTTTACACCACATATTACGGTATGATGACGGTGGGTCTCACTCCGAATGCAAGCACAGCTTCACTTCTCTCAACGGGTTTCATTGCAATCTGGATGGTTTTCTGCGGCTTCATAATTCCACGTCCGGTGAGATCTACTGTCCACTTATATTTGATCAGGCTCCTTCATAAAGTCACTCTCTCATGTTCATGTTTTTTGGAGTGTTGCAGCGGATTCCTGTGTGGTGGAGATGGTATTACTGGGGTTCCCCCTTTGCATGGACTCTCTATGGACTGATAGCATCTCAGTTCGGGGATGTTTCAGATGAAATGGTGATGGCCGATGGTGGGAAGCAAGAAGTGAACAAATTCTTGAGGCGCTACTTTGGATATAGGCACGATTTTATGGGACCAGTTGCAGTTGCTACAGTGTCGTTCGCACTTTTGTTTGCACTTATTTTCGCCGTCAGCATCAAGACTCTCAATTTCCAAACGAGATAGCAAGACATTATATTTTATTTGTTTGCAGTGAGTTTTGTTTTTGTTCCCTCAGCGTCAAAGATTTCGATTTCCAAAGGAGATAGAAAAGATTGTTTTATATGTTTTGTAACACAACCAAAGTCAACATTCTATTATATTCTACTACTGCATATAAGAAGGTTTAAATACTTTTAATGCTAAGTTCATTAGCATTTGTTATCTAAAAAGTTTTTTAAAAACGTGTTTGTAATTGGCGGAATTAGCTTATCGTTTGGAAACCGTTTTGAATCTGGATTGCCATGTAAAACATATTACTTCAAAACCGATCTTTCTAACAAAACAAATCCATCAAAATCGATTTCTCTACCGACATTGTTACATTGTTTAATGTGTATCCATCAAAACCGATCTCTCTACCAACATTGTTTAATGTGTATTAATTAATGCTACATTGATCAAATATGGATTGTATATGCTCAACTTATAGGTTGAGCATACTCTAGATGCTGCAGTGATAAAAGATGATGCACATTAATTGGAAAATCCTGTGGATAATGATAATGCATAAGTGGAAAAGTTACATTTACTCTTATTGAAGGTGGGAAACATATTAAAAAAAACATGAAAAACATCATTTTTAGTGTGGATAATGATAATGCATAAGTGGAAAAATTACATTTATCCCCATTGAAGATGGGGAACATATTAAAATTTCATTTGCTCTCATTGAGAATGGGAGACATATTAAAAAAAATATGAAAAATACTAGTTTTAGTGTGGATAATGATAATACATAAGTGGAAAAATTACATTTACCCTCATTGAAAGTGGGGAACATATTAGAAAAAAAATAATGTTTTCTCTAATATGTCATCCACCCTCAAAATGTTTTCATCAAATATTTGCATAATTTTCACACAATAGTGAATATGATAATTCTCAAAGTAAATGAAGAAATAACACCAAACAAATACATATATTGTCTTAATTACACTTATCTGGTTGCCTAGATCAATCTTAGCCCATGAGAGGGATCAAATATTTGAAGTGTAAACCTTCCTCAACTTTTGCACTTTAAAAGAGGTTTTCACCTCTAGAGACGCTTGATATCTATGAGTGTTAACATGGATCATGGATGTAGGCTAGTGGTTTATTCACTTTAAAGTTGACTTGTATTTTTATTTTTTATTTTTTAATGTAAGTATTTATTATTGTTATTATTATTTATGTAAGTGACAACATTTCTCTCCATCCAAAGAGGGAAAAAATTATCTACATTAATTTTTTTCTAAAGAAAACCTTTTTATATATATTCAAACATGGAATGGAAATTACACTTCTTAGCAATTACATAAGTAATATTGCATAATTAATGTACATTTCATTCACATCATTTTGAAAAATAATCCTCATCTTATATTTTTTCCCTTTATTCTTTTTAACCTCATGCTCTTCATGTACATGTACCACCCTTGAGGAAGAAAGCCTAGTATTCACGTCTTCTTCTCTATCCTTTGATGAGGAGAAAAATATTAAATTAACACTTTTGGATAGATAATGTGTTCCTTCTCTAAAACAATAGTTTGTTGATTTGTAGTGTTATGATTATCTTTTTTCTTCTAAATATGATTGCTCACATACTTATCAAATTTTCTTTTTAAAACAATAGTTTGTTGATTTGTAGTGTTCTGATTATCTTTTTTCATCTAAATATGATTGCTCACATACTTATCAAATTTCCTTTTTAAGTAGGTGCATGCTTGAGGACAAAAATCCTAAAAATGCCTTGTTTGTTGAAAAATAAGACAAAAAAACAAAAGAATTATTCTCGTAATCCATAACCTAAACCCTTCTAAAATTTTCCCTTTGTAAGAGCATTTTGTCTGGTAGATCTTTGCTAATCTCAAAACATATTCTAACATGTATGTAAAATCCTATCTTAATCCATTAGAAATATGTTTTTATATAATTTCTCAAAGTATTGCTAGTATCTTCAAAAAACATTGATAAATGTCAAAAATGAAGGGGTGGATTTGGGATTTGAATCCAAACTATCATTTGTGTTATAGATATATTGGTAGGATTGAAACTAGAAAACCATGGGATAACAAAAATACTTTATCTACCCCAAGACTTGGGACTCTCCTCTAATTTTTTTTTTATAATCAATAGGGTTTGAAAATTGAATAATAAAGAAATCCTTACAACATAGATAAACTTCCCAATGATTTGTCTAGGTCGAACAAATTTATTAGTACAAATCTAAAGTAAAAGGCCAAAAACTATTGAATCATCATATTATTAACAAGATTTTCAAAATAAAAGTAAGTTAGTAATAGCCAGATAATAGACCTCTACCTATGGCACCTCCTTGGATTTCTCCACAATATACACAGTAGACATAGAAATGTTTGAAGTAGATTAATTGTATGGTTTGTTCTGAACCACATCCTTAAAATAAATAGTTTTTGAGGAGGATTGTCCTCCATTTCCCACCACTACCATTAAGTGGAGAACCAAAGTGAGATTTGAATCTTTTCTATTTCGTTAGACAATAAACATTGGTTTATTCAATTAAATAATTAAATAATAATTATTTAGAAAATGTAAAAACTAAATAACATATCTTGATGTAACATATTATATCTACTAATATAGAAATAATCTCAATGTAACCAATAAAATGATAGGTTATTATGAATCCTTTTGTATATAAATGTATTCATAAAATTTTAAGTGTAATCTAAATGTATTCATAAAATTTTAAGTGTAATCATTTTACATGATGGAGACATGCACAAAGGCTACTCATTTTAATTAATAGCTTCAAAACAATAGGTTCTAGATTTTGTTTATTATTGTCCTTTGATTTGTTAGAGTTTTATATTATTAAGTTTCTTAATGTTTTTATTGTATATGATGCATTTATTTATTATTGTCCTTTGATTTGTTAGAGTTTTATATTATTAAGTTTCTTAATGTTTTTATTGTATATGATGCATTTAGTGTAAATATAAAAAGTCATTCATGTGATAAAAAAGAGAGGCATGAAATCATAGTAGGGAATTCGACTATGTTCATGAGGAGTTTATATTTGAATCATTTGCAAATATTAAAGTAAACAATGTTCTACTCAATAGTAAAAACAAATAGAAAATATCATATTTAACATTAGTTTATCCAAATTCTTCCAAGAAGATCATGGAATATCATAACCATATTATATTCTATAAGCCTTATAAACTTGTACAAAATTTCAATAATATGTTTATTTATAAATCTAGTTTATTAATAGAATTTGGACTTGACAGTGCATAAATTTTAGAAAATTGTATAAAACTATCATATGTTTATAATTTCAAAGAATCTTATCTAACAAAATATTTAAAGAGATTTTGGTTTCCCAAAATTAATAGAGCAATTAATAAGAAACCAAATTTATAGGAAATTACTTGGAAACCCTTTTTCTTCTATTTGGAATTTGCACTACAAAAAATCTTCACCACCATATTAGACACTTTTCTCCCTTTGTTTTTTGCATGTGGCATTTTAGGTTGTCCAATGTAGCAATGAGGTACTCGCTTAAAATTTAAACAATCACTTCTATACCTAGATACCCTATATATATATATATATATATATATATAGAGAGAGAGAGAGAGAGAGAGAGAGAGAGAGAGAGAGAGAGAGAGAGAGAGAGAGAGGTATATACACATATACATATGTGTGTGTGTGTGCGCACTTGTGTTTACATACACACATACACACACACATACTTATCAACAATTGGTTGATTTGGAGAGTTGGAAATAGAGCTAAATTTCTTTTATCAACAATTGGTTGATTTGGAGAGTTGGAAATAGAGCTAAATTTCTTTTGGGTAAGACCCTTGGATTGGTTGCAATAACAACCACATCCTCCCCAATTCCTCGATCCAGACCTTAAATAAAGGAGGTTTCTTTTTCCTAAATCAAATCCGACAAAGGGATATAGTAACGGGATAGTCACGTTGGTTAAACTAACAAGAGGTCAGGTTGGGAGATGAACATGCCAACATATGAACAAATTATATAAATTATCTACAAAATTCTTTTTATTTACCCTATGGATCAAGAAGATCAATTTATTTGGTCTCTCAACCCTTCTAGTGCATATGTCCCTTGGCTTGGATACTCTGCATTGGCTTAGGAAAACCAAGAATATTTCTCACTGTGGTGGGGGAAAATGTTGTGGAAATTAAAATGTGTTTCCAAGGCAAAACCTTTCATGTGGCTCTTGTTGTTAAATAAAGCTCCCACTTGGGACAAATCACGACGGAGGAACTTCATAGGGATGGGCAGATGCAATCTATGTAAGCAAGACAATGAAACAAATCAACATCTCTTTCTAGACTACTCCTTTTCTACATCAGTTTAGTCTGAAGTTCAATGGTCCATAAGGCCTCACTATATATGGCATGGGACCATGTAGAAGTAGCTTTCAAAAACTGGTCAAACAATCTCCATACAAAAAATTACAAAGCTCTTCCTCTGATAGTTTCTTGGGGTATCTGGCTTGCTCATAATCACTCCCTATTTGAAGATGGTGACTCCTCTCCCTCACACTGTGCTTTAAACAGTTTGACTATCTTATCAACATATCCTCAAAATCCATAATCTTTTTCTACATCCCCTCCCTTAGAGACCATCGTCCAAAACAATATCTCCTGGGATTTTTTTGATGGAGCCGCTCAAGGGAGTCCATCCCATAGACGAGCTAGGGGATCATTCATCTCTATGAGGATTAGTCTATCACATTCTAAGTTGGTCTTGGACAAGCTTCAAATAACTATAGTGAACTAATGGCTCTCAAACTCACTCTCATATTGACAAAGGAAAAAGGGATAACATCGTTGCATATATATGGTGCCTCTCTGTTGATTATCAAATGCATGAATGGGGTTTCCACTCTTCACAACTATTCTTCTGCCTCTTTTTCTGGACAATAAAATATCTACAACACTCTTCTCTCATATCACTTTCAACCATGTGTATGGGAACATGAATGAAGAGGTCGATCAACTCTCTAAATATGAATTGGCGTTGGACAAGGACAATGGAAGGTCACTGAAAAGACCCCATCGAGAGCATCAAAATATCTTCACAACTCTTGGTTACATCTCTGATTAAGTGGTTACCATTTTTTGGTTTTCCAGTATTTGTTTTCTCAGCTGAATTTTAAATGTATAAGTTCTCTTTTAAGACTGTAAGGAGTATTAAATGCTCCATCAATTTTTTGAAATTTTGTATAAAGGCTGAGACTTTAAGGGTTGTTTCTCTAAGTTCAAACATTCATATGACAATAATAGAACTCATATAGATACACGTTTTTCTTTTTCTTTTGTGAAGCATAGCCATCCCCAATATTGCCTTTTTTCCCTTTCTTATTCTCCCAATGTTGCATCCTCAACTACTTCCATCCCTAAGGGAGAAATCTTTGTATTCTAGGCTTCCTCTTTAGCCTCCACAAGGATGATTTTTTCCTCATTAGGCACTTATGGATAGATACTAGTGACCTTCTTTAAATCTATTCTTTGATGTTACTCTTCCTTGTGATCATCTTCATCAACAAGCACAGGTTGCTTAACAAATTGCTAGCTTTTTGGTTTTGGTTTGGGCCTTTTTACTTGGAACATGAGCTCATGCATGGGGACAAGTATCCTATGGATGTCATGTTTATTGATAGATTTAGTATTGGAATGTTGTATTCTCATAATCCAAGACCCAAATCCATCTAAAATATACCTATTTGAGAATCCTTTTGTCCAAAAGACCCTTATTGAGGTCTATCTCAACACAAATATGGGCATAAGTTCATAAAGTTATCGTAGCTATCTTAATATCTATTTTTAAATAGCTACCAGAGGTATTCCCGATATTTCCAAAAACTAATAAATTCCATGAATGCAATGACATATTTGGAAGGCAAACCCAAAATGGCATTATAATCATTAATAGTGTATTAGTGTCAAATTCTAGAAAGCATGGGAATAATAAAAAGTCCTACTCTTTCGCAAACCAAGAAACCTCCTCAAACACTTTTTGATAATTAGCATGATTGTAAAACAAAACAAGAAAAATTCCTTTAGAACATAGAGACATCTCACAATTATTTTTCTAGGTCGAGTGGGTACACTGGTGTAAATCTAAAGAAGAAGGCCAATACCCATTAAGTCAGTGCATCATTGCTTTTGATTTAAATGTTGAGTGGAGTTTTATGACCTTCAATGACAAGACCCTCATCAATAACACCTCTTCTTATTTCTCCATGATATATTATCTAGGCATAGAATGTATAAGTGTAGTTGGAGTGGGTGATTTGTTTTGGACCACATCCTTAAAAAAAAGTATTGGAGGATGAAGACATGCCTTTTCCCACCATTCCTCCCCGCATGCGTAAAACTAGAAAGAGAGTTGAATCTTGGCATATGTTATAGTATGATAATAGAGCTTGATCCTCGATTTGTTTCCATTCAAACAAAAGTCACTGTTGCTCTACTGAAATCTTCTTCATGTGCTCCAACTTGAGTTGATCTATATCAACCACATAATATATGTAATGCACCCACATCATCAAAGTTTTCCCTAAGAGTGATTTGATCATGATTTAAAAACCTGGATGGTAGTATGACATTTCTTCAAACACTTGCCTACACCCAAATAATCATACACTTAACACATAACATCATGTAAGCACGATGGCTTGACCTTGCTTTGCACCTGAATTACATCAAACACTTTGTGAGCAATCCTCACATCAAATACTCATCAAACAAACTCTGCTACCATGGAGTTGTTCGCAACCCAACTATAATTATTATCTTTAGTCTATGTTTTCCCTAACTCTTGCACAATGGATTGCATCACCTTCACACTATCAACCCCCTCCAAGTGAAAGAGATTGCATTGGGCAGCTTCACTCGTGGTAGTCTTAGTCTACAAGACAATTTTTTCTTGTCTATTCTTTCACTTGCCAATGTGCCACAAAACACACCACCTTTGACAAAATGTTCACCAATTTTATCCAACAGAGTATTAAGCCATAATTGATCCAATCCGACCTTGCACCTCGAGTGTTAGTGGTAGTCCACTTTCCTCCATGGGCGCATGTAAGTTCCTTCCATTTGGGCTCTATCCCCAATTTAAAAGAGTGGAAACTTACAGTGGAGGGCAACTTGCTTGATAAAAATATGTTGGTAACCATGTTGAAGGTGTAGATGGAATGAAGGGAGTTGCCCCACGCAAGCAACTTAGATTTTTTAAAGGGCTTGTCCAACCATAATGTCCATGCATTCTCTAATGAAATATTCTCGTCACCGTCGATGGGCTTGTCTATTACCTTAACTCCGGTATTATGCGTTCTTCATGTGCAATTCTCATCTCCTCCCAACCTCGGATTTTAGAAACCCTACCCATGTCCAATGGCCAAGTTATGATTCTCATAAGTTAAATATATCCAATCAATAGTGACAACCAACCCATAAGCTATTTTGCATGGGATATTGAAGGAGTTGATGTCTCAAGAAATATAATGCGAAGGTACGTCTTTGGATACCTCTCTTCCATCATTGATGAAGGGGATTTTATTGCATAGATACCACGATGAGTGATAATTAATTCCAACAACCATTGAGGCTTTGAAAATCCATTTTCCAGACACCTTTGGGGTCATGAAAGGCCATCCATTTGTTCTAATGGAGAGCTATAAATATGTTGGGCCATACTATGAATGCTCCCATCAAAGAATATAAATGAGAGAGCGGCTATAACTTGGGAATATGATCGAAATTCTTCATAAATGTTGATAGTTGTTTATCCATTGTTGGATTGTACAATCACTTTTTTTGAACTAGCTTCCTCTTATCACGACAAAGTTAACAAACCTATATTTAGCATTATACGGGAACCATTAGTATTGTTCAATATAATTTTCCTTGACTAAGAAGCTACAAGTGGGGGTATCTATTCCACTAAAGTCACCCAAGACTTGCACCTGGCCCCAACCATTCATACCTGCATTGGCGAGCATACACCAATGCAAGCAAACACTGGCATGCTAATCAATGCATTGGCGAGCATACACCAATGCAAGCAAACACTGGCATGCTAATCAATAGGACTTGAATCTTTGTGGGGGATATATTAACTACACACTTTCACCAACTTGAAAACTCGTCAGTGACAATTCTGTAATCATTGACAAAATGTATGTAGATTGCTAGGAAGATTGTAGAGAGAACAAAATATTTAGATGAATTTATTTCTATCCCCATTCTTATCTAGTGACTTGAGAAGTAAACGATAATAATTGACAAGAAATAAGAAGAAAAGTAAGGATGATTCCTCTAAATCATTGGACATTCTTGGGCCCTCTCTATCAACTTATACAATTAGTTTCTCATTGCAGATGGTTTCTTGGCTCCAATGAGACCATTTCTCTATTTTTTTTTCCTATGTTGGTTTATCGTGAGAGGGATTTCTAACATAAATAAATTGTCAATATTTCTCTTTTTGCAAACATGTATATGCATTTCATAATAGCCACATCCCCAATGCTTCTTATACCATCAAAGGGAGTCACTACATTTCATCTCAACAATTATTTATACTTATTAGGGGTTGTGGAAATTAAAACAAGCCACTCTACTTCTCATTGGGTATTATTTATCCTTGTCGGGCCCTTTATATCTCCAAAAAAGTTGATCCACTGCATCATTGGATATGATTCTATTGTTTGGGTGCTCCATTCCTTCAATGAAGATTGGTTTATCTATGTTTTGAGTTGCTCATAAAATCCATGGCTTGTCTCCTCTATTTTTTTTTTTGCTTTACATGAAAGAAGAAACCTACATTTTCATTTAAAATTCATTTATCATTATGAGAGTTGTAAGATGGAGCAGGAGCCAATGCGAGATGGAGAAGTTTTCCAATGCAAAAGTCTATAGTTTAGTCATTTTCTATTTTTTATATGTTTTATATCCTCTACCTTTATGAATAGGATTTATAAATGTTTTAGATTCTCCTAAGATATATGAGAATATATTTTTAAATAACCATAATGAGCTTGGCTCATGGTTTTGGAGAACAAAGAGGTTTTTGAACACAATTTTCTTTTTTAACCCTTGGTATTCAATTGAGTTGGGACTAGTATCCAATTGAGTTGGGGCTAGGTGTTTCTAGCCATACTAAAGGAGGGAGCTCAAGCTCCTAATGTTTAAATAATATAAATAGGACTTCATTCCATGTGAACCTATGAGGCATTTTGAAAGCCAAGATTTGGTAAAGGACTGAGAGGTTTGATCGAAGGATGGTTTAGTCTCATGTTAAAAAAAATTCCACGAGAGAAAGGAAATTTGTTATATGGAGGTGTTAGCGATATTTCTTGTCTCGAGATTAGGCGTACCTAGGTCTATAGTTTGCACAGGAAACGCCCAAGCGCAGCGCGGGAGAATCCCGTTTTTCAGTAGCAAGTCAAGCGAGCGGGTGCAGTTTTTTGCCGTCAACGGCTGAAATCCATCCATAAAAACAGATCGATGGTCATCGGGTTTTCGGGGCCATTAAGTTGCCCAGGGTTTAGCACGAAGGACAGCGCCAACGGTTCAAAGCAAATCTGGATCGTTCGATCTCGTTGGGACAGGTGGCAGCCAGTCAGCGTATCGAGGATCGATGATTCGGGAGACAAGGAGCTGTCCATTCATTGCATTTGAAATCGCCGATCAACGAAGTTCCGAAAGCACCTTGGCGCCTAGCCCCGGGTCTCAGCCCCAGGTCATATCAAGCGAGCCTACAAAATGGGGGGAGCCCCTCTATATAATAGCATACTATCTGGGTTGTTCATCTGAGGGACATGCGGCACACGTTCGTGTCATGTCGACATTCGGGAGTTCGAGGAGTACGCGCTCCTCGTCCCTTAACTTCTCAAAACCCCGAACCCCGAAATGCTGATAGCACCCAGAATCGGGCTCATGGTTTTGGTACCTGGTCGTAAAGGAGCAAGCCTGGAGGAGGGGCACTTATGATTAAGCGAGAAGCAAATTTGGACGACAGAAATTTGCGCACCCGGATCAACGGTGCACATGGGATTCCGGAGCCCCCCCGCCTTTCTACC
>CBVK0100286492.1:0-22661 GCA_900067695.1 Picea abies
ATTATTTATAATTTTAAGATATACATATAATTTTTTATAATTTTTTAATAAAAATTAAAATAAAATGAGTTTTTTTCTTTTTGGTTTGATGTGAGTTTTTACTTCTTGTTTTTTTTGACATTTTTGTTGTCATTGAATTCATTTAAACATATTATTTTGTCTTTCAATATAATGTAAATCCTTTGATGTGCTTGATTATGAGATCTCCATAAAGCTCTTTGATTAATATTTTAGTGGAAATCTCAATTGTAGTTTTGGGTGATTGAGTGTTTTACAGTTCTTTGATTAATATTTTAGTTGAAATCCCAAATGTGGTTTTGGTTGATTGTGTGTATTATAGTTGTTTACAAATGTCAAAAAAACAATAAAAATGATTCTTTTATTGTTAAATTGCTTTTACTTAAAATGTTTAAGCTTAACAAAGCTATTACACTTAAAGTTGAATTAGGAAGAGTCAAGAAAATGGAGGGTGAACACTAGAAGAGTCAACATAATGGAGTTGAGAGAGTCAAAAGAATGGAATTTGTCTATTTTTAGTACTATATACATTCAAATACTATTCCTCAATAGCAATCGGGAAAGTTATTTTTAACCAAAACTTGTATATTTATATCTAAATCTTTGTATGTATAGGAATGATTGGAATAAAAAACATAAATTTATATATCTTATTTTAAAAGAATTATTAAGTTTAAGTAAAGTTTAACTACCAAAAGTCAGTGAATAGAATGGAGTTTGTCTATTCTAGTACTAATGTTCAATAGCTTTCAACAAATTTCTTTTGGACAACAATTGATATATTTATATCAAAGAGAGCATCTAAGAAAGCGGTGTGGTTCCAATCGATTCCTTGGTTGGGTGGCCAATATGTCTACTAAGGCATCATCTACTTCCCTCTGTTACCGTCCAAAGTGGAATTTAAGTTATAAAATCCCTAATAATGAATGAAACCTTAGAACAGGTTTGAAGAACCTCCAAGGATGACATAGTCGAGGATACAAGTGGGAAATAGTAAGAAATGAGACTTATGAAGGAAACGTAGGTGGGGATGTTTACAGATTCAACAAGGCTCATTTTGGTCCAAAGGAAGTCGCTCACTCCGGACATGCCCATTATAAAGAAAGGGCTCATATCATGCATGAATGAACGCTCAAAGTAACGTGAAGGGAACTTCTATTCTATGGTGGGTGCTTGGTCTGTAGAATGTTGGCCATAATGCCATACTCTATCAAAATATCTTGAGTGGGTCATCTATTCTCTCATATTGCTATTGGTCCTTCCCCACTGGGCTATGGGTAATACCACAAAACCCATGGCTCTTAAATGATTTGTGCTTCATGTAGCCGACCCTCCCAAGTAGATTAGATGCCTCGTCTCATTCCCTCTATGCTATCTTACATGTATTGTCTTACAACCTTTACTGCTTGATCAACAACTTGTCTCCTTCACCAACCTATAGTTAGTTACTCCTTACTCCACTTTAGGAATGTCCCATACTTACTGCCTTGTAAGATAAGGGCTTCCAGATATAATTCACAGACCTGGAATCACACTTATTAGAAATTTTTAGGAGGTATTTGTAATATCCCCAAGGACGATCCCCTATTGTATTTATGAATTTTAAACATGTTTTGTAGCCCAGTGTGCCAAGTCTTGGTAAGATGGTGGGCTTATGTTTTTATTGGGTCAGAGAGCCTAAGTGTTAAATGCCAGGAGCTTGATTTTGTATATGTAATTATGCAGATCATTAACAAAATATAAACATTGTCGTGTGCAGATCGACCAAAAAAAAAGAGTGATTGCGGACTAAGCTTCCACAAGGTTGAGTAAGAGAGGAGGCTAAGTGTGTGGGCCTAGGGGCTAAGTTAGGGGGTTTACCTCTAAAGGGAATAATAATTTATTATTATTTCCTAAAGGCTAAGGTGGCCAATTGACCAAGTATTGTCCTAAGTTCCAGGGTAAGGAATGTATGAAAAACAAAGTGCATGCAGCTCCAGGGAGACAAGTTTTGACTTGAGCTCATGCAGTTAAAACCCAAGAGTCAAACCATGTTGGGTTGTTTTTCCATTCGTTTCCATCCTCATTGTGAACCTGAGACGTCTTTCGTCGACCTCTGCACCCTCAGGCATCTCTGGAATGGCTATCCATGAGTCAATCATGTTGGGGGGGTTTGCACATCCATTCTTCCATCCTCTGCCTAATTTCGGTGGGGATGCCCGTTTGAACCCGTTTTGCGTCTAAGGCTACCCTTTGCACACCATGTGTAGTTGAGAAAAAAATTTAGGAAGGTGGTTCGATTCTATACTTCCATCAGCAATTTGAAACCCAAAAACCTCATACGTTTTTCCTTTACATACCTATACACCATTGAGACAAGTGGTCGGGAGGGGAAAGCCGACCTATGAGTTTGTGAACCTAGTCTATCCCCCATTGTAGAGCCAAGTCAGTACCTGAGCCATTTTTCCATGGCTGTCTGCTGTGAAGCCTGAACATCCTGTAATTATTTATGTCATGAGTGTTATAAGTGTGTGTTGTTGTGGACAAGCAGTTCCTTAGATGAGTGTAGTTTTTTTTCGTCGTCTATTCCCTGGTGAGCTTTGTTGTTGTCCTCCTTATGAAGGAATAGAGTTGAAGAAGCAGGTTGTCAGGCCAGTGGGCAACATTCTCTCCAAGTGAGGGAGGTGGTTGTGGATAAAGAGACAGGTTGTTAGGCCTGTGAGCAACTCTCCTAGGTGAGAGTGTTTACTGGGAAGTGGTTTTCTCCTAGAGAGAGTACAGCACCAACTAGAGAGCTATGAGAATTCCAATTTGGCCTATTGTTGAAGCCTAAGGCAAGGGAGGTTTAGCAGTCAAAGGACTGTCCTGTGTGATAGTGAAGGTGTATACTCTGGTGTGGGACATGCATGTGGGGAATGAGAGTCCATGACTAGTGGGTGTAAGAAGGCTCCTAAAGAGATCCCTTCCAGTTGCATTGTGAAGTTTTCCTGTAACTTCAAACTAGTCTAGGATTCCCTTGCCCTAGGTGGAGCTTAGTCCCAGCTCGGGGGTGACCCACTATTGAGAATGATGAGTAGTGTGGTCTATGGCTTATAGGTTCATGGAAAGTCTGAAGTATTTGGTGGTCTTCTAATAATAGATAAGTACCACTTTTATGTTCCTTTATATGTTGTGTAATCGTACATATGTTTTAATTGATGAGTATTGCTTATATATGTTGTATATGTTGCATGTGCAGGCATACTGTAATTTCTACATTATTATGGTATATATATGTAGAAGAGTCATTCTATGTTTATATGGATGTGTATGTTTTTTTGCAATTATCTCTGTCTGGCATAGCCCAGTAATTTAAGGCTGGAGTTGTCGTAGATCATAATAGAGCAGTAGAGATACATGAGTAGTGGCATTGCCCAGGTCAGTTGATGGCTGGGGATGTTACAAAATGGTATCAGAACATAGTTTCCAACATTGATCCTGCATGGGCCATGTTAGTGGAAGTTAAAGAAAAAGTTTCGAAATATTTTTTGTCGAACTAGACAAAATTCAAGTTCAAAGGCAAGGTTTTAATGCCAAACCTGGATGGGTTGGATAAGTGATCTTTGGACCCAAAGTTTTAGGTGGAAATTGTTTTTGGAGCAACCAATTTTGGACCTCGGAAATGTTCTTGAGTTCCAATATGTTACCTTATCCATGTTAAGAATCTAAGGAGGAGTAGTTGTATTGTAAAATCATGACAAAAGTGGTGTTGGACCGCAGAGTAATGTGTGAACTGTTGAAGTAATGAATAGGTTTCAATTGTTTCTCTCATGTGAGTTGTGACTACAAGGCATGCACATTGTCTCCAAGGAGTGCTTCGACAGAGGTGAGTCAACCTCAAAGAAGCTTAGGAGAGATATCGTTGAACCTTCATCAATAGAAGTGCAAGGAGTGCACAAAAACTGTTGAGATTTAAGTACCTTGGAAAGTGGTCCACATGTGATTATGAATCTATAAGCACAAAGGGGAAAGACCATTACCCTTGTACTTTACTTTCTGATTCTAATTTCACTTTGACTTATGTTTTTTAAGTCAAAAGTGAAATATGCCACTTAAGTCATAAAGTGACAATTAATTCACAATGTGGGTGAATTAATAGACATAAAGAAACTAAGGAAACTGGGCTTCCTTAGTGAGATTATTGGATTTGATCTCACCCATTGATTAGACTTGGCTAGATCTAATCTAGGCCATTGATATTTTAGGGTTGTCATGAAGAGGCTAAAGAGAGGGTAAAGACATTTTTGAGACTAATTCTTTACTTGTGAGTTTTGGAGAAGAGAAGAGGGGCACATTTCTTGAGGAGGAGGGTGCACTTCATGAGGGTTTGATAAAAACCCTTGAGAGATTGAGGAGAAGCTCTTGTCTTGTTTGAGATTGCATGTGACATCCCCCAAAAATAAAATATTTTTATTTTTTGTGTGTTGGAAATTTATTTCCGTTTTTGGCAAATCCAAATCTGGAAATTTTTTTCCATTTCTGGCAATTCCGAATTTCGAATTTAATAATTGTATTTAATTATTGTGACTATTGGGAAGAGATCTGTTTAGACTCAACTAACTTTGATGGAATGATATTTTTATTTATGTATTTACATAGATGCACAGATCTAGTACTGTTGACATTTAATGCATCGTTTAAAGAGGCTCTAAGTAAAGATAATAGGAGTTACCTTTTATAGAACCTGTTACCCTATTGTACCATTTTATAGATTATATGCACATAAAAATCATATGTTAGATTTTTTTGGAATTCTGATAAGTAAATGGATGTTGAATCCTTCCACACCTACTGTTTCACATAACGAAAGTAAGAATACCAGTACAAGGAAAAAATATTAGAATTATGAAAATAATGTGAATTTCGGCATTCGGGACTTGCTGGTTACATTTATATGAAGTTCTCTTGCTTTTCCAAACCTCGAAACCTCAAATCCTGAAATCCCAAAGTGTTGGTCCCACACCCTTTCACCTTTCGGAATTCGAGAGTTGTTGTATGTTGTTGTTTGGAATTTGAAACCCCGAATCTAGAAATCCTAAAATGTTAGTTCCTTTCTTTTTATCATTCTCAAAAGTTTGTTTATGTAGATATTTGGACACTAGAACTCACGAAGTTCTGAACCCTAAAATCCTGATATACGTGTCTCACCTTTATTTCCTTTCGAGTTTCGTAAGTTTGTTCATGTTGATGTTTGGACACCAGAACTCGCTAAGTTCTGAACTCTGAAATCCTGAAATAAGGGACCCACCTTTCCTTTTTTGCATTTTTGAAAGTTTGTTTATGTTGATGTTTGGACACCAAAACTCATGATGTTCCTAACCCTGAAATCCTAAAATGCGGGACCCACCTTTCCTTTTTTTCTTTTTCGGAAGTTTTTTTATGTTGATTTTTTGACACCGGAACTCACAAGGTTCTGAACCCCGAAACCCTAAAATGTGGGTCCTACCTTTCCCTTTTCGCATTTTCGAAAGTTGTTGTGTGTTTTTTGGGCACTTGTACTCGTGAAATCCCAAAATCTGAAATCCCAAAGTACTCGTCACCTTTCACAATTTCGGGAGTTTTTGTGTGTGTTGATGTTTGGCTTTTGTACTCACGAAACCTTGAACCCCGAAACATCGAAGTGTTGGCCCACAGTCTTTCTGTATTTTGAATTTTGATAAACAATGATGTCCTTCGTTTTCTTTTGCACTTATGATCACCGAAATCCGATTGACCTCTGCTTCTTCACAAAGCTGTAGGAACATAGTAGGAATTATTGTTATAGGAACAACTCAAATTCTGTAATGTATGGACTGGTAGAGAACATTGGATTACCTTCATCTGGGATAGAAGTATAATAATAACAATTCATATTACAGGTCACTGTGTATGGGGCATGACAAGTACCTAAATTATTATATGAAGAAAGATATGGGTATATACTTACTTGTAGGTGGAAATAAGTACAGATGTTAATAGAGAGTTAAAGTGAATTTCCTACAGTAAAAATGATAATATCGCCTTTACACGTGCACATATAAAACAATCAAGTTACCTAATGTTCTAACAATCATGAGGATACATACTTCCTAATGTTCTAGCAATCATGAGGATACATACTTCCAATCACAAGCATAATTAAATATGTAGAACTGATTACTTTGACAATTTTCTGTTCGAAGTAAACTAGACTGGTCTAATGATGTATTTATGCATCAAATTGAATCTTACCTTCTCTTAAATTTTAGGCTTAAATGACGTTGAATTGTGTCGTAATTTATTTTTTTTATGATAAATTTGAGGTACATTACATATGGTATAAAAGAAAAAGTTATAAGACTGGGCCTGATCGGGGCCACATTAATTGCTTACTATATATTTTGATTTATGAAATACTAATAAATCTTGTGGTTACAGACAGAAAGCCTTTTCTGTTTTTTGTTGAAAAATGGCAGCTCAAGAAGGTGCAAAAATCAGGATGGAAGAGAATTTGGAGCAAGGACCTCTTGGAGATCCAGGACAGAACAGTGGTGGAAGCTCACCCACGGAGGTGTTGGAAACAATGAGGAACCTTATTGTTGAACTACAGGTTTTCAAGGCTGACAATGAAAAATTGAAGAAGGCACAATAAGAAATAAATGAAGTCCTATTGCGTACTATAGTAACCAAGAAAAGCACAAAAGATGATAACCCTGAGGAAGAGCCCAGGGAAAGGGCCTCCAAGATTTCTGGTGCGAAAACAGAGAAAGGAGGCAGTTCATCTAAAGGGACACCTTCAGCTGAAGAGAAAACCATACCAGACAAAAAAAGAAAACAAACAGACCACCTGGAAGGAGAATTTAAAAAGACTAAACCAACTACTTTTGATGGAGAATCGAGGATGGGAGAATAAGCTGAGGCATGGTTGTTGGACATCAAAAAATACTTCCAAATCTACAACTATTCCAACAACATGAAGATCATAATGGCCATCTACAATTTGAAGGGGAAGGCCATCATTTGGTGGCAGGACCTGAAATTGGCCAAGGGCCTAAAGGAGAAACAGTTGGAATGGTCCGTCTTTAAGAAGTATTTTAAGAAAAAATACCTTTCTGAAAGCTATTATGAAAGGAAGACGAAATAATTTTATGAGTTACGACTCGAACAAATTATGACAGAAGACCTTATAAATAAAATTCTTGAACTACTAAGGTTCGTACCATACATACAGGAGGATAAGGTAAAAATCTAGCGATTCTTAAGCTATTTACCACAAGCTTACCAGGACAGAATTGAGTTTGACAACCCAAATCCTTGAGTGAGGCATTCAGGAAGGCACGAATGTGCTATGAATAGTATAAACAATGGGTAGAGTTTCCCAAGACCTGGAAGGATAAGAAGCAAGATGGAATGCACTAGTGGAAGAGGGGATACCAGCCAACTCCTTATTGAAATGCAACAAAAAGTTTTCCAAGGAAGGATTTTCACTCCAATCATCTGAATACGCAAGATAGAGGTAAACCAATAAACCTGGGAACAAAGAAGTTTGGGGACAACTCCCACAAGCCATTAAAGTGTTGGTAGTGTGTAGATCCTCATCTAAGGACGAACTGTCCATGTTTAATTGCCACAAACAATAGTGTTGTCCACAATTTGCAGGAGGCCTTGACAGTGGGAGACATGGGCATAAGTCTGCATCGGATAAATGTAGCCATAGATGGTCGACAAGCTAACCATCAGTCTTCGGTGGTAGAAATTGAAGGTAAAATCCATGACACTCGAATCTCTGTTTTAATTGACCCTGGAGCGATGTTAAGTTATATTACTCCCAATGTAGTAGATTTGAGTAAACTTAAGAAACAAAAGAATGAAAAATATTGGCTTGTACAACTAGCAACAGGTGCTAAAAGAAAAGTACCTAACTTTATTTTTGATGTTGAGTTCAGCTTAGATGGTCAAAAGATAAGGATCAATCTGAACATCCTACCAATAGGATCTTATGATATGATTATCGGGATGGATTGGTTGGAACAACACAAAGCGGTACTAGACTATTATACAAAGATACTTAGCTACAATGATAATTTTTCCACTATTAGAACAACCCAAGGCACACCAAAACCTATGTCAGTCAGACAAGTTTCAGCGATGCAATTCAAGAAATGTATTAGAAAGGGATGTCAAGTTTACGCCATCCAAGTAACAAACCTATTAGAAAAAGAAGATAATACCGAGTCAAAAGACTTTGATGTCCTACCTGAATTCAGAGACATGTTTTTTGATGAGTTACCAAAATTGCCTCCTAGGAGAGAAATATATTTCTCCATATACTTACTACCCAGATCAACACCCATGTCAAAATAACCCTATCAAATGAGTCTACTAAAATTGACAGAATTAAAAATACAATTACAGGAATTGTTGGACAAAGAGTATATCAGACCAAGTGTCTCGCCATGGGGAGCACCAGTCCTCGTTGTGAAAAAGAAAGATGATACTCTAAGACTATATATCAATTATAGACAACTAAACAAAGTGAACATTAAGAACAAATACCCCTTACCCCGGATAAATGATCTATTCGATCAAGTTGGTGGGGCCAAGATCTTCTGAAAATTGGATTTACGATCTGGCTACCATCAAGTTAGGATAAAGGACCAGGACATAAACAAAACAACTTTTCGTACCAGATATAGACACTACGAGTTTGTAGTCATACCTTTCGGACTCACTAACGCACAAGCCACATTTATGTCCTTGATGAACAACATTTTCAGCCAGTACTTAGACAAGTTCACAGTAGTATTTATCAACGATATTCTAGTCTATTATAAAACGAAGGAGGAACATGATGAACACCTAAGAATAGTTCTGCAAACACTAAGGAAACATAATCTATACACAAAGTTTGACAAATGTGACTTTTATCAAAAAGAAATACAATATTTAGGACATGTCATTTCCTCGGAAGGCATTATCATAGACTTAGAAAATATAAAAGCCATTATGGAATGGCCAGTACCTAAGAATGTGGCAGATATCTAGTCATTCATGAGAATCACTGGATATTATTGAATATTTATAGAAGGGTTCTCACAGATAGCCTACCCTATCATGACATTACAAAAGAAAGGGACCAAGTTTAACTGGTCACAAAAGTGCAAGACAATTTTAACAACCTAAAAGAATTATTGACATCATCGCCCATTTTGAAGGTAGTAGACCCAGACAAATACTTTACAGTATGTCTTAATGCAAGTAAAGAGGGACTAGCTGGTGTTCTAACTAAAAAATGGCATGTTATTTTTTATGAGTCCCAGAAATTATATGAACACGAGCGAAACTATGTCACTCGTGACTTAGAATTGGCAGCAGTAATACATGCCTTAAAAATGTGGCGACACTATATAATGGGAAGAAAATTCTTACTATTGACGGATAATAGTAGAGTGAAATATTTGTTTAACCAACCAGACTTTAATGCAATACAAGTAAGGTGGCTAGCCTTCTTGAGAGAATTCAACTTCGAGGTCATACATATCAAGGGTAAGGAAAATAAAGTAGCAGATTATTTAAGCTGCAGAATCCATGGGTTATTTGAGATAAATATCAGTAGGGCAGAAATTGATCTGGAACAAAGAATAAAAACGACAGGTATTAACGACGGAAATTACAATAAGATGATGGCAGAATTACAAAACAGTAGCACGAACTCATATGAACCGGATATAAGTATCAACAAGGAGGGACTATTAAGATTTAAAAATAGACTTTACATACCAGAATGAATAGAGCTAAAATTAACTATTTTAGACGAAATGCATAAGAAACCATATTTTGACCATCGAGGCTACCAAAAAACAATATCAACACTCAGAAGACTATTTTACTAGCCTAAGATGAAGGGCGAAACAATAGGATATTTGGCTAGGTGCCAAGATCATCAACAAGTTAAGGCCGAACACCAACATCCAGCCAGCCTATTACAACCCTTACTAGTACGAGAATGGAAATGGGAGACCATATCGCTGGCCTTTATAATAGGTTTGCCTAAAACTCAGAAACAAAATGATTCTATCATGGTTGTAATCCATAAACTCAGTAAGTCTGCACACTTTATTCCTATAAAGTCAACTTTTAAAGCTATTAACATTGCTAAAATATTCATCAAAGAAATTTTTAGACTGCATGGTATTCCTAAAATGGTGATTTCAGATAGAGACGTAAAATTCACATCCTCGTCTTGGAAGGAATTGTTTGCAGCGCTAAATACTAATTTGAATTTCAGTACGAGTTATCATCTACAAACGGATGGACAGACCGAAAGGACAAACCAAATCATAAAGGATATGCTCCACATGTATGTAATAACAAAACCAAACAAGTGGGAAGACTACCTAAACTTGGTAGAATTTGAATATAACAATGGGTATCAAACTTCGGCTAAGTTTAGCCCTTTCGAAATACTGTACGGTAGAAAGCGTACAACTCCAATTAGCTGGGATAATCCGACTGACAGACTCATAGTTGGACCAGAGATACTCCAATAAATGGAGATCATGGTAAAAAGGGTACAACAGAACTTGAAAGAAGCACACGACAGACAAAAGAGCTATGAAGATCAGAAAAGAAGACACTTGGAATTTCAAGTGGAAGACCATGTTTAGTTGAAGTTCAAAGCCCGAAAAATCTAGCTGAAGTTGGGGAACTGTGCCAAGATGACACCCAGGTTTTCTGGGGCCTTCAATATACTAGCTCGAATTGGACCCGTAGCATATCAGCTTGCACTTCCAGCTAATCTAAGAATTCATAATGTATTTCATGTTTCTTTGTTGAAAAAGTATACTCATGAACCTACTCATATGATTGATTGGAACTTGGTGTAGGTTGAACCCGAAGGTGAGTTCCAGGTGGAACCCTTGCACATTCTGGACTGGAGAGAAATAGCACTTCTAAATAGATTCGTCACTCAGGTAAAGGTGCAATGGAAGAACTTTAGTCCTGAGGAGGCCACTTGGGAATTGGAGGGAGATTTGTGGAAATCTCATCCATTCTTGTTCCAGGAGAGGTACGAACATTAAGGAAAGTGTTTTACTGAAGGGGGAAAGGATGTGACATGCCCAAAAAATAAAATATTTCTATTTTTTGTGTGCTGGAAATTTATTTCCATTTTTGGAAAATTCGAATATCGAAATTTTTTTCTATTTATGGCAATTTCGAATTTCGAATTTAATAATTGTATTTAATTATTGTGACTATTGGGAAGAGATCTGTTTGGACTCAACTAACTATTTGACTATGACACTTGTATCACAACAGAATATTTATATTAACTGCAAGAGGACAAATGGAACAACCATGTTTAAAAAATCAGCTGACCATGAATCCATGAGTGGGAAACAAGTTGGAACTGCCTCCAGGATGATTATTACAAGTAGAAAATTAGAGATTTGGCCGCTGGCAGCCCCTGAGAATCAGGGATTAAGAAATCTATGAAAATCCCCAAAGGAGGGAAAAAGGCCTCGGCAAAAATGATAAATAGCATATGTGAGGAGGCAGGATGATGCCAAGTATGTTGGGAAAAATATTTTTTAGCTCTCTTACTGCTATGAACACTAACAAATTGAGTGTGAGGCAAGACGAGCCTGCTGAAATAGATTTTCCTTGCTGTTATGAGCACTGTTGAGTAAGTGTGAGGCAAGAGGATAACTGTTGGAATGGAAAGATATTGCTGAGGAAGAGCTTCCAAGTTCTCCCTAATGGATTCATGGTCATGCTAGGGGGTGAATCGGGCAAGTGACTTTGGCTGCCCTGTGAATCGGGCAAATTTATTTTTATAGGAGTTGAGTTTAATAAAGCCGGTCCATCTATGGTTTAGGTTTAATCTGAAGTCAAAATACTAGATGTACAAAATTTGGAAAGTTAAAGAATTCTGGGAACCCCCAAAAACCAAACTCAAATCCCTTGGATTATCAATTATGATTTCCAAACTCTGATGGAATGATATTTTTATTCATGTATTTACATAGATGCACATATCTAGTATTGTTGACATTTAATTTATCGTTTAAAAGAGGCTCTAAGTAAACATAATAGGAGTTACATGTTACATAACCTGTTAACCTATTTTCAGGGGTTGCCAGTGGCCAAATATCTGATTTGGCACTTCTCATAATCAGCCTAGAGGCAGTTCCAACATCTTCTCCCACTCATGGAGTCATGGACAGTTGATTTTAACATGGTTGTTCCATTTGTCCTCCTACAGTTAATATAAATATTCTGTTGTGATACAAGTGTCATAGTCAAATAGTTAGTTGAGTCCAAACAGTTCTCTGCCCAATAGTCACAGTGATTAAATACAATTATTAAATTCAAAATTCAAAATTGCCATAAATGGAAAAAAAATCAGATTTGAATTTGCAAAAAATGGAAATAAATTTCCAGCACACAAAAATAAAAATATTTATTTTGAGGGGATGTCACAAGCACTATATATGTGTGTATTATATTATGATAGAGTAATAGAAGATATCATTTGTGTGTGTATTTCGTGTACAATGTCTACTCTCCTAAAATTTAATGTGTAGAATGTCTATTAGTTTTGTGTACAATGTGTATTTCATGTACAATGTCTACACCTAGTGCATTAACACTGCATTAGATAAAGACTTTAGGCACCCTGCATGAATGTATTCTTTTGATAGTTGGAGTTTAGATATTTATTAGCTGACATGTTTACTGTCAAATTGGCTCTCTTAATGATTTCCTTTTGCAATGATCACACTTGGTGGTTTATATGACCATTATGCAGGTAAATTTGGTATGTTCATTGGGTAGATGCCATTTGGCAAGTAGAGGCAGTGAATAAATCTATCAATACCATTTTGCAAAAAATTGTCACCAAAGTAAATCTGACTAACATATGATGCTTTACCCTGCACTTTGGGCATACTGAACCACTGTAAATACTTCCACTTATTTCTTTCCTTTTTAGTCAGTACATGGTGTGGAGTCGATTCTTCTGATTGAATGCGAATCCCTTCCCTTAAGTCGGCAATTGAGTTCCTACCTCACACATCCGATCTTGAAGAATGCCTCATGCACCTAGAGTACCTTGATGAGCAGTGTCGTGATGCATCTACGGTTGTCAAGGCGATCAAACAATGTGTTAAGGTTCAGTATTTAAGTCCGTCTGTCCCCGATAGTACACTAAGGGTGACTTGGTTCTCCTTTATGACCAAGCCAAAGAACAGTTGGGGCAGGTAAGTTCAACCTCATGTGGAACCTACAAAGGAGCCTTAGAGAAAGGAGCCTACAAATTTAAATATTATGAAGAGAATATGCTAGATGAGCCTAGAAATGAGCTCTACCTTAAAAGGTATTACGCTTGAGCCCTCAAACTTGGGTATGACCTTTGCATACTAGTGTATCTTAGTGTATATACTTATTTATCTTTTCATTTTCATCATCAACTTGCTTATCAAGTTTTCCCTGTGTTGGAAGATGTCAACAAAGCCTTCAGTTTACTTAGGATTTGCGAATGGTGCAAGTCATCATACACGGAACATGGCTTCTGCCGCTTGGGTAATTTATTCACCCGAGGGCCAACTAGTGTAATGTGGTCTCGAGCCATCAAAGAGTAATGTGTTTGAGTATAGCATCATTATAGACTCATTACTCGACACCATTTGACATAGTGTTCGATCTTTAGAGGTTCGCCTAGACTCCTAGTTAGTCGTATGTCACTTGAACGACATTTACTCCCAATGTAGTAGAGTTGAATAAACTTAAGAAACAAAAGAATGAAAAATATTGGCTTGTACAACTAGAAACGGCTGCTAAAAGAAAAGTAGCTAACTTTATTTTTGATTTTGAGTTAAGCTTAGATGGTCAAAAGATAAAGACCAATCAGATCATCCTACCAAGAGTATCTTATGATATGATTATCGGGATGGATTGGTTGGAACAACACAAAGTGGTACTAGACTGTTATACAAAGATACTTAGCTACAATGATAATTTTTCCACTATTAGAACAACCCAAGGCATACCAAAGCCTGTGTCATTCAGACAAGTTCCAGCGATGCAATTCAAGAAATGTATTAGAAAGGGATGTTAAGTTTACGCCATCCAAGTAACAAACCTATTAGAAAAAGAAGATAATCCCAAGTCAGAAGACTTTCATGTCCTACCTGAATTCAAAGACGTGTTTGTTGATGAGATACCAGAATTACCTCCTAGGAGAGAAATAGATTTCTCCATAGACTTACTACCCAGATCAACCCCCATCTCAAAATAACCCTACCAAATGAGTCTAGTAGAATTGACAGAATTAAAAATACAATTACAGGAATTGTTGGACAAAGAGTATATAAGACCAAGTGTCTCGCCATGGGGAGCACCAATCCTCTTTGTGAAAAATAAAGATGGTACTCTAAGACTATGTATCGATTATAGACAACTAAACAAAGTGAACATTAAGAACAAATACCCCTTACCTAGGATAAATGATCTATTCGATCAAGTTGGTGGGGCCAAGATCTTCTGAAAATTGGATTTACGATCTGACTATCATCAAGTTAGGATAAAGGACCAGGACATAAACAAAACAACTTTTCGTACCAGATATAGACACTACGAGTTTTTAGTCATAGCTTTTGGACTCACTAACACAGAAGCCACATTTATGTCCTTCACGAACAACATTTTCAGGCAGCACTTAGACAAGTTCATAGTAGTATTTATTGATGATATTCTAGTCTATTCTAAAATGAAGGATGACATGATGAACACCTAAGAATAGTTCTGCAAACACTAAGGAAACATAATCTATACACAAAGTTTGACAAATGTGACTTTTATAAAAAAGAAATACAATATTTAGGACATGTCATTTCCTTGGAAGGCATTATTGTAGACTTCGAAAATATAAAATCCATTATGGAATGGCCAGTACCTAAGAATGTGGCAGATATCCAGTCATTCATGGGAATCATCGGATATTATTGAATATTTATAGAAGGATTCTCACAGATAGCATACCCCATCGTGACATTACAAAAGAAAGGGACCAAGTTTAACTGGTCAGAAAAGTGTCAAGATAGTTTTAACAACCTAAAAGAATTATTGACATCAACGCCCATTTTGAAGGTAGTAGACCCAGATAAATACTTCATAGTATGTGTTGATCCAGGTAAAGAGGTACTAGATGGTGTTCTAACTAAAAAATGGCATGTTATCTTTTATGAGTCTCGGAAATTAAAGGAACACGAGCGAAACTATGTACAAACGGATGGACAGACTGAAAGGAAAAACCAAATCATAGAGGATATGCTCCGCATGTATGTAAGAACAAAACCAAACAAGTGGAAAGACTACCTAAACTTGGTATAATTTGAATATAACAATGGGTACCAAACTTCGGCTAAGTTTAGCCCTTTCGAAATACTATACGGTAGAAAGCGTACAACTCCAATTAGCTAGGATAATCCGACTGACAGACTCATAGTTGGACCAGAGATACTCCAATAAATGGAGATCATGGTAAAAAGGGTACAACAGAACTTGAAAGAAGCACAAGACAGACAAAAGAGCTATGCAGATCAGAAAAGAAGACACTTCGAATTTCAAGTGGAAGACCATGTTTATTTGAAGTTCAAAGCCCGAAAAATCTAGCTGAAGTTGTTGAACTGTGCCAAGATGACACCCAGGTTTTGTGGGGCCTTCAATATACTATCTTGAATTGGATTCGTAGCATATCAGCTTGCACTTCCAGCTAATCTAAGAATTCATAATGTATTTCATGTTTCTTTTTTGAAAAAGTATATTCATGAACCTACTCATATGATTGATTGGAACTTGGTGTAGGTGGAACCCGAAGATGAGTTCCAGGTGGAACCCTTACGCATTCTGGACCAAAGAGAAATAACACTTCTAAACAGAGTCGTCGCTCAAGTAAAGATGCAATGGAAGCACTTTAGTCCTGAGGAGGCCACTTGGGAATTGGAGGGAGATTTGTGGAAATCTCATCCAATCTTGTTCTAGGAGAGGAATGAACATTAAGGAAAGTGTTTTACTGAAGAAGGAAAGGATGTGACATACCCCAAAATTAAAATATTTCTATTTTTCGTGTGCTGGAAATTTATTTCCATTTTTGGCAAATTCGAATCTGGAAAATTTTTGCTCTTTATTGCAATTCCGAATTTCGAATTTAATAATTGTATTTAATTATTGTGACTATTGGGAAGAGATCTGTTTGGACTCAACTAACTATTTGACTATGACACTTGTATCACAACAAAATATTTATATTAACTGCAGGAGGAAAAATGGAACAACCATGTTAAAAAAATCAGCTGACCATGAATCCATAAGTGGGAAACAAGTTGGACCTGCCTCTAGGATGATTATTACAAGTAGAAAATCAGAGATTTGGCCACTGGAAGCCCTCGAGAATAAGGAATTAAGAAATCTATGAAAATCCCCAAAGGAGGGAAAAAGGCCTAGGCAAAAATGATAAATAGCATATGTGAGGACACAGGATGCTGCCAAGTATGTTGGGAAAAAGATTTTTTAGCTCTCTTACTGCTATGAACACTAACAAATTGAGTGTGAGGCAAGACAAGCCTACTGAAATAGATTTTCCTTGCTGTTATGAGCACTCTTGAGTAAGTGTAAGTCAAGAGGATAACTGTTGGAATGGAAGGACATTGCTGAGGAGGAGTTTCCAAGTTCGCCCTCATGGATTCATGGTCATGCCAGGGGGTGAATCGGGCAAGTGACTTTGGCTGCCCTGTTCTATGGTTGGGAGGAACATGATTGTTCCCTTTGTCTTCCCGCGGATTGGATTTAGATATGTTGATCTACCCCCCTTTTTTTTGAATGGCTATGTTTTGATTAATGGTAGGTATCTGTTGAGTGATTATATCTAATTGCATTAATGTATACCTTTCCCTCTCTGTTCTTGGATGTTTTGTATGTAACTGATATTATGCAGCTAATTGTTTATAAATTTTAAAATAATTCTTTCAATGGATGACATTTATCATGGTATTAAATGTACAACCACAATCTAAATTCTGGAGTGATCCCTCCCGATATCCAAAAGTGCTAGGAAAATTTATTTTTATAGGAGTTGAGTTTAAGAAAGCTGGTCCATCTATGGTTTAGGTTTAATCTGAAGTCAAAATACTAGATGTACAAAATTTGGAAAGTTAAAGAATTTTGGGAACCCCCGATAACCAAACTCAGATCCCTTGGATTATCAATTATGATTTCCAAACTCTGATGGAATGATATTTTTATTCATGTATTTACATAGATGCACATATCTAGTATTGTTGACATTTAAGGCATCATTTAAAAGAGGCTCTAAGTAATCATAACAGGAGTTACTTGTTACAAAACCTATTACCCTATTTTCATGGGTTGCCAGTGGCCAAATATCTGATTTGTCACTTCTCATAATCAGCCTAGAGGCAGTTCCAACATGTTCTCCCACTCATGGAGTCATGGTTAGTTGATTTTAACATGGTTGTTCCATTTGTCCTCCTGTAGTTGATATAAATATTTTGTTGTGATACAAGTGTCATAGTCAAATAGTTAGTTGAGTCCAAATATTTCTCTGCCCAACAGTCACAGTAATTAAATACAATTATTAAATTCAAAATTCAGAATTTCCATAAATGGAAATTTTTTTTGAGATTTGAATTTGCCAAAAATGGAATTAAATTTCCAGCACACAAAAATAAAAATATTTATTTTTGGGGGATGTCACAAGAACTATATATGTGTGTATTAAATTATGATAGAGTAATAGAAGATATCATTTGTGTGTGTATTTTGTATACAATGTCTACTCTCCTAAAATTTAATGTGTACAATGTCTATTAGTTTTGTGCACAATGTGTATTTCATGTACAATGTCTACACTTAGTGCCTTAACACTACATTAGATAAAGACTTTAGGCACCTTGCATGAATGTATTCTTTTGACAGTTGGAGTTTAGATATTTATTAGCTGACATGTTTACTGTCAACTTGGCTCTCTTAATGATTTCCCTTTGCAATGATCACACTTGGTGGTTTATATGACCATTATGTAGGTAAATTTGGTCTGTTCATCGAGTAGATGCCATTTGGCAAGTAGAGGCAGTGAATAAATCTATCAATACCATTTTGCAAAAAATTGTCACCAAAGTAAATCTGACTGACATATGATGCTTTACCCTGCACTTTGGGTATACCGAACCACTATAAATACTTCCACCTATTTCTTTCCTTTTTAGTTAGTACATGGTGTGGAGTCGATTCTTCTGATTCAATGTGAATCCCTTCCCTTAAGTTGGCAACTGAGTTCCTACCTCACACATCCAATCTTGAAGAATGCCTCATGCACCTAGAGTACCTCGATGAGCAGTGTCGAGATTAACAACGTGTTAAGGTTCAGTATTTAAGTCCTTCTGTCCCTGACAGTACACTAAGGGTGACTTGGTTCTCCTTTATGACCAAGCCAAAGAACAGTTGGGGAAGGTAAGTTCAACCCCATGTGGAGCCTACAAAGGAGCCGTAGAGAAAGGAGCCTACAAATTTGAAGATTATGAAGAGAATATGCTGGATGAGCCTAGAAATGAGGTCTACCTTAAAAGGTATTATGCTTGAGCCCTCAAACTTGGGTATTACCTTTGCATACTAGTGTATCTTAGTGTATATACTTATTTATCTTTTCATTTTCATCATCAACTTGCTTACGAATTTTTCCCTTGGTTGGAAGATATCAACAAAGCCTTCAGTTTACTTAGGATTTGCGAATGGTGCAAGTCCTCATACAGTGAACATGGCTTATGTCGCTTGGGTAATTTATTCACCCGAGGGCCAACTAGTGTAATGTGGTATCGAGCCATCAAAGAGTAATGTGGTTGAGTATAGCATCATTATATACTCATTACTCGATGCCATTTGACATGGTGTTCGATCTTTAGAAGTTCGCCTAGACTCCTAGTTAGTCGTATGTCACTTGAACGACATTTACCGTGTGAGAGATCCTTGTTGAATTTTTTAGAATTAAATCAATTATAATAATCAATTGTTAGTTTAGATTATTTATAATTTTAAGATATACTTATAATTTTTTATATTTTTTTAATAAAAATTAAAATGAAATGAGTTTTTTCTTTTTGGTTTGTTGTGATTTCTTACTTCTTGTTTCTTGTGATATTTTTGTTTCCATTGAATTCATTTTAGGATATTATTTTATCTTTCAATATAAAGAAAATCCTTTCATGGTAAATCCTTTGATGGGCTTGATTATGTGACCTAGATAAAGATCTTTGATTAATATTTTAGTTGAAATCCCAATTGCAGTTTTGGTTTATTGTGTATTATAGTTGTTTACAAATGTCAAAAAATCAATAAAAATGATGGTTTTAATGTCAATTTGCTTACATATTAAAAATTTGTTCTCCCTAAGGTAGGACAACACTACTCGCCGGTGTTCCTCATGTTCTCTTTCATTCTTGGAATAGATGAGGATGTCATCTAGAAAGACTTGTACAAATTGATCTAAGTACTTTCGGAATACGCCATTCATGAGGATCATGAATACTGCTGGTGCATTGGTCAATCCGAAAGGTACTACGACAAATTCATAATGTCCAAACCGAGTTCAATAGGAAATTTTTGGGATATCACCTTCCTTAATCCTTAACTGATGATACCCTGATCGCAAATCAATATTTGAGAATACCGCTGCTCCTTTCATCTGATCAAAGAGGTCATCTATTCGCGGCATTAGGTACCTATTTTTCACTGTAGCATGGTTCAAGTCCCTATAATCTATACACAGTCATAAGTATCTATCCTTCTTCTTTACAAAAATTACTGGTGTGCCCCAAGGTGACACACTGGGCCTTATTAGCCCGAAGTCCAGTAATTGTTTCAACTACATTTGGAATTCACAAAGTTTCGGCACTGTCATCCGATACAGAATCTTGGAGATTGGTTCTACACCACGTTTTATCTCAATAGTAAAATCAAGGTCCCTCTCAAGAGGTAACCCTGGTAACTCATTCGAAAAAACATCCTTAAATTCTGACAATGCTGGGTACTCATCCAATGAGGGTCCCTTCCTTTCATTCACTGCTTCCACTACATACAATCGACACCCTTGTCTCAAGAATCGCTTAACCTTCATAGTTGATATAAAGCATAATGACACTTTTCTCCGTACACCCTGGATCTCTAATGGCCTTCCTTGATCGTCAACACAAAGCACCTTCTTTGCAAAAAAATCCACCATGGCTCAGTGAGCTGCTAACCAATCCATTCCAATGATTAGGTCATATGCCCCGAGAGCAGTCACGTATACCTTCAACCTGGTAGTACACACTCCCAGGTCTACTATACAATTATCGACACTAGGTCCTACTGCTTGTTTTTTCCCGAAAGCCATCTCGACTTTTTTAAAGTCATCGTGCTCGTAGGCTACCAACCCACTCTTTTCTAATGTAGATGGTGAAATGAAACTATCTGTTGCACCAGAATCAAATAAAATATTAACATTTATATGATTTAGCGTACCTGATGACTCCACCATTGCGGATTGATGTTTGCCCTGGCAATTATTAAACATTGTGTAAATTTGCTGGCTGCTATTTTCTCTCCCCATCGATGCCTTTCCTTCTCTATGCACGCACCCTGATTGTAACTCTAGGCAGTCACGCTGGTAATGGGGTCCTCCGCACCCCCAACAGGTAATATGAGATTGAACCTATGCACTATTATGTGATTGTCTCTTAAATGAGTTCCTTCCCCTGGAACCCCTGCCCCTACTAGCTGTTTCCCGAGATGGTCGTGGACCTGTCTGCGTTGTTGGCGATTAACGAGATGCTACACTCGTTGCCACTAAAATACTTGTGGCTACTGTCCTTGGCGTGACTCTGTTACCATATGGTGGTGGCCTTGATCCCCCTTCCCTAGGAATTGTGCTCCGGGCCTTCCCTATGAATCTAGGGCGATGTGGAAATATCAATCTTGTACCACCGGTTAATTTCATATGTTCCTCCGCATAATGCACATTTTCCACTGCTTCCGTTACTGAAGATGGTTTCTAGATCTACACCATAGCTCTTATCTTAGGGTTCAATCCATAGACAATGCACTCTGCCTGTCGTTGGTCATTATCCATATACGAAACATATTGACCAGTTCCATAAATCTAATCTCATATTCTTCTACAGTTCTGTTTCCCTATACTAAGGCATGAAATGCCCCTACCTGTTGTTCCTCGTAGTATGCTGGTAGATATTTCCTTCGAAACCTCTCCTCGAAAAATTCCCAATATACTGTGTCTAGGGTAAGGTGCATTTGTCTTTCGAGGTTGCCCCACCAATTCAAGGCACTGTCTCTTAACTGAAAAATTGCAATCTTTGCCTTTGAGTTGGATGCATAGTGCCTTAAGGCAAAACACCTTATCATGCCTTCCAACCATGCTTCCGCGAGTTCACTGGCGCGACCCCCGACAAACTCCAAAAGTTTGATCTTCTACAATTCTCGCGTGACGTCTTTGGGTGGAGGTCCTCCCCCTAAATCCTTTGATGCTTCTAGATTACCTATTCTAGACAATGGGGGTTCCACTTCAGTCCCTGCCAGTTGTCACCTCTTTAAATTCTCATTAATGGCTTCCAACGAGCGCAGTATGAGAGCTAGTTCGGACGATGGTCGTGTTGGCACTGGTGTTGTTGGCGGTGCTTGTGACGATGCTCCCCTGTCTCGACTCCCTCAAGTCCTAACCATCTTGTATGCTTTAACCTGTATCAACTAAAGTTGTCAGGGTGAGTTCAAGGACATTTCAAATTGGTTCTACTTAAACTAGAAACAGGGTTAGGCGTAAGTTTTCTTTACTTCTCTGTAAACAGACATTACTCCTTTAGGGGATTGGCTAGGTTAGGGTTATGATCAAGTGTCTAAGCTTGATTTCTTTGCCCCTATGAAAAAAAAAATATTGGTTCCCATGCCCTGTAGCTATGCTAGCTTTGTGCCATACTCTCCAATTCCTATGCTTACCCTCCTAGTGCATAGGCCGCCTCCTTCCCGCTTGTCCTAGTCTAAGTCCTTTTAACTTTTCGCATACAAATAAATATCCTCTGATGCTTGACACGGGAGCTCTTCCTAAATATTATTAATTAATTAATTGTTATAATTTTGAATAATTAATTAATTGTTGGCGTTGTCGAATGCTGCATTGAGATTTAACATTGACTTGACTAGTGGAATGGAGTGGAGGGACTTGGCGCTTGGCTCAATGAGTTGTGTGTACGGTCTCGTGAACCTGACGCTTGGACAATCAGAGTTTATACTTGGGATACAAAGATCAACAATTCTAAATAAGTTTTTACCTTGATTTCCAGTGCATTCACTAATTATGATTCAACTTGTTTAGCTGGCTCCAGATCAATAGATTAGGTAATAAGCTAGTTAGTCTTAATCTTCATACTGTATCTTCCTAATAATAATACTACTCTAATTCCTACAGTGTTACCATTAATCTAATTAAATATAAGAATTTATTTGTAAATAATATGAGGGCATGTTGGTGTTAGTGTTCTTCTTAAGGCTTAGGCAGTGGGTGGTTTTGGGTTCAAAACCCATGGACTCCAAAAGTTTTCAAT
>CBVK0100286493.1:0-22659 GCA_900067695.1 Picea abies
AATTTTGGGTGAAAAAAATACTTTGGGGCCCACAGGCCCTATTTCTAAGTTAAGTACTGAGATCCAAAGTCCACCGCTTTTATTGGTTTCTCGGGATTATAATTTTGGGTGACAGAAAAAATTTCGGCTCCACAAGCCCTTTTTATAAGTTAAGTAGGACCATTGATATATTTAAACACCAAAAGGTTTTCTTCCCTGATCCATGTGGGATTATTGCTACAGAGAAAAATAAAATGCAACATAAAGCTTTCTCAGGCAATGTCTATTCAACAGTGGATACACAGATGGGAAAAAAAAAGAAACTGAACCTGAATCCAAGTTTCATGGAATACCAAGCATTATATCAAGTGTTAAATGATTACAAAATAAATTGAAGGCCATTTATCGCCAAATGTGAAGAATCTCGGACCATGAGGGCCGAGATTCCATACTCTTTCCAAAGCTTGATGATCGGGCATAAAATATCGACAGCATCCAATATTCAAAGGCAAAGTGCACAAGGTGTCGTGGATTACTGCTAAGCAACGCCAATGACTTCCAAAAACTCCAAGTGTTGTAAATGAGGCTCCATTTTCGGATTCGATTCAGGGTTTGTCAAAAGGAAAGGTTTCAAGGGATCACTTGGAGAGGGAGGTTCCTCTGCCAAAAAAAAATCGATATTCTATCTGGATTTCACAGTCTTGTTGTATGAAGGTTATTAAAGCAATGGCAGGTGTTCAATGAAGGTTCCAGCTGCCAGGTTTTTCTAGTGTGGAGGTGTTGAGATAGACATCCAATATTCCAAGTGGTTTGGAGGTCGTAAGGCCTGACAATTGGAAGAAGAGTGCATATAGCAGGATAATGAGCGATTGTCATTGCATTTATCTCGTAGACATGCTCAACAAATAAATAAAGGAGGGGGGCCAGCCGGACGCCAAATTGCTAAAAAGGGCTCTGCAAGCAGCCATCCATACAGATGCCTTGCGCTTTCTAGAGTCTCATCGTTTAGAGCCATTGTTTCATGATCCATAGGTTGGATATCCTAAGATTGGTGCAAGTTCTTGTGAAACAAGTCAAGCATTCAATCAAATTTATTATAGAAAATCATTTGATGCAAACCCAACATATACAAAACTGAAAGTTATTGATTTTCACAGTTGGATGGCATTCTGATCCGTTGAAGACTGAGTTATCACTTGCAAACTTGTTGTTGCATAAAAATCACATAAGATTGAATCAAATTCTTTATACCAGTTTGGAATGTTTCCTTTTGATCAATGATGAAAATCCTTTTGTAATGACATTTGGAATGCCATTTACTGTTGAAAGGAGTTTGACAGAGCATCTACTAAGGAGAAGAAATGATTCCAAAATTTATGGGCAGATATCTAATCATTTCAGATTTGATGGTAAAAGATAGCAGAACACTTGGCAACTGAGATCCAGATTTAAAGGAAAAGGATCAACTAGAAGCAACTTTTAAGCATTCGAAAGGCACAAGTGGCAGAGTATCCCTTCTTTCAAGGAATCAGATGAGTATAATCAACAATTGGCAACATCTATCGACAGCTAGAGGATAAGATCATGGCACAGCTCGCAGATTCCAAAAGGCAGTTTTAAAATTGTTTCCAACTTCTCATAACAGTTTTACTTCATTCGAGATTTTGATTTTTCTTTTTAGATTGACTTTATCTTGTAGATTGGATTGAGTTCCAGAAAATCTAGCAACAGTTAGGTGCTTCAAGTTTTCAAAGACCCGAGAGGGATTTAGAAGCATAAATGACTGTATATGTCAGTTTGTAAGTTGGAGGGGCATGTTGTTGTAATCTAGTATGTTATTGAAGATTTATATGAATTGTTTCATTTGATTTGTCCTATATGTATTTTATTTTATTCTTCATCTTGATTGAATGTATTGTCTTTTATTTATGGGATTCTTGAAGCAGAAGAAGATCTGATGTAAGCTTGCCCATCTATCATTGTTTGTTGTTCATGCACATCTAAATTCTTTTTGCATAGATGATTTTTGCTTAGTGAATGCTCATCTTTATGTTAATTCCTTTATTCTTCTCTTCATCATTAAATAAATATTTTGTCTGATAGGCATTTTAAATGCTTTTAATGAGAAGAATGTTTATGACTTCATTTCCCAATGGTCCATCACTGATCTACAGTGACCTCTGTTGTATTTTCCTTTCTTTCAAATATTTTTGATCCCTTATTTTAAATTTAATTTAAATCAAGTTACATGTTACCAAGATTACTCCCATGTGCAGTCTTGGGTGACTCTTGGAGAGATAACACTGACCATATGTTCAAACTCAACTGTCAACTGTACCCGCCCAGAGGCCAACTATGAGTTGGTATCCTTAGTATCCACAATGTTTAGGGTCCTTACATGAAGTGACGGTGAAGAGAACTCTTCGTTGTACCTAGAACAAAAGTTGGTCAAACTCACTCGGGCTCGTTGGAGGGTAACCCATGGGTAAAATCGTGGGGAAGCTTGCACCAAGGTGTAAGTTTGTTAAGCAGGTTGCCAACATAACTGAACCACCCGCTCATCCCTTCTCACTTTAATCACACTAGGTTGGATTTCATCACCAACTAGTATGTTAATTAAGAGAAGACATTGTTTTCTTGTTGGTCTTCTAGATTTTTTAGCGAGTGTTGTTTGTTTACTTTGAGTTGTCTTAAAAAATTGGTACTGTGGCCGATAAAGGTCTTTGTATATCACATAGGATGCAAGGGTTTCCTCCAGAAGGCTATGAACCCTTACATCCTAACTCACCTAAAGACACTTACCGTGAAGAGGTTGAGAACCATTTAGATGTTGGGAGTGTTGTTACTCCTTTGCTAGCAAATCCAGAGAGAGCCTTAGTTACGAATGAGGAAGGTTCCACCCTTCTTGTAAACCCCTCTTTGCAAGTTCCTCTTGATCCACTTCTCATATGATTGGATTCCTCAGGTAACGTTATAGTAGAATATTACCCTCACCTACCATCAAGGCCATATAATCAATTAGATTTGGAACCAATACAACCAAATTTTAATGAAGAATACACTACCCATGTTCGTTCTACTGAAATGGTAGATCCACATCAAACTCTTGTTCGTTCGATATCGAGAACTCCATCGAGATGAGACCTTTATGAAAAATTTTATTTTAGTCGATGGCCTTTTGACCCTCTGCATGCCTCTACTACCGTGGGTAAAGAGGCAGGACCGTCAGGTCATCCCATTGATTGTCCCATCGAACCAACAGTCAATATTTCTACCACTTCAGGGCAAGTTCATAGCGAAACAAGAGTCATGTTACCGAGTCAGTTGCAAAGTACCTTGATTGTTACACCTCATATCCCTCTTCAGACTACAACTTTGTATACTCCACAAAATCCTATTGGGACATCTTCGCATCACAAAATGAAAAACCCTTCCACACAACTAAACTCAACTATGGGTCAAATCACTACCAGGGGGGAATTGTCCCCCAACATGAAAATTTCAACTGGGGGAAAACCTCCTCTTACCGGTCATACCCCAGTTGTTACCCAATCAATGGAAGGGGGGACAACATCAACCTTCATACACCAGAAACCCCCCATAATCCTGGGGACCACCCCAAGGAGGTTAGTTCCATCAACCACAGTAGGGAGGGCCATCAAACCCCAACACACAAGGAAGAATCCCAAATCACAATCCTTCTGGATCACATTATGGAAAACCTTTCTTGGGAGTCTCGAATCCCACTTGGGTTCCTCAAGGTCAATCATCCTTTCCTCCCCAAGGTCCAAATCCTTACCCTCCTTGGGGTCAACCTAGTTACCCCCCTCAAGGGAAACCTGGCTACCCACCTCAAACAAGCTATCCTCCATTGGGTTACACTGGTTATCCTCCCCAGGGGAAAATGGGTTTCCCCTCTCCTTCTATGCACATTCCTCAACAAATAAATCCTACTTTTGTTGGTCAACAACAACAACATATGGGAGGGCCTTCTGGCTACAACTATCCACCTCAACCAGTTTACAACCCTATTGGTATCCCTATGCCACACAAGTATAATCCACAAGTCAATTGACAACTACCGTTATTAGCCACTCTAGGTCTACCAGATCTGTTGAGATTGACAAATGATCCCATATTACATTCTTCATTTTAGCCAGTCATTCCTACTAAATTTATTTTCGATATTCTGAAACTTGATGGTAAAACTGGTGAAGACCCTAATAACTAGTTATACTTTTCATCTATGGTGTTCATCAAATTCACTAATGGATTATTCTAACCAGTTACGTCTTTTCCAACGTATGCTTACAGGTACAGTGACTAAATGGTACATTGAATTTCAACACAGAAATTTTCAAGATTTTAATTCACTTGCCATGGCTTTCCTCACACACTTCCAATTACCTATCCACTACAAAACTAGCACGAAATGTTTGACCTCCCTTCGTTAGACCAACTTCTAGCGGAAAACCCCCCTATAACTATACCAGGGTTCAAAGTATAGATAGAGATATGAACTCCCTTAAAAGACAATCTAATTCTTAAACTACCCCAAACACTCCAAAAATATGAACATAAAGAAATAGGAAGGTAGATCATAAGCAGTACCTTTAGTTTGATGTTGATATAGACCACCTCCAATTTTGTAGCTTCCCATGATGCAAGTCTCCTCTCAAAGATGACCTGTAAGAGTACTTAGGAAAACGATGCTACAAACATTCTATTTCTACTCATCAATTAGGGTTAGATATAAATCATTATGAATAAATCAAATGAAAGACATAAATGCATTATTTGGGACAAGAAAAATATTCTTTTATTCAATATTCAAAGATTGGAAATTACAACCTTTGTAGGTTGATGCTCCTATGAACCTAGAATGAACTCCTCTGTATATTTCTCCAAGTGAACTTATCCCAATGCTTTCTTTCACAATCAATTGATCACTTCAAGGGAAGGGAAGGGATTGTATAGGAGAAAACGCTAAAGAGGGAATGTTGAGACAAGAACTCAGAAGGGTTGCAAATACTTGGGCAAGGAGGGAAAATGGATTTGGGCAGAGTTTCACTGTTCTAATGCTTGATGTGGAAATGGGACCCCAAGACCTCATTTTATAAGAAAAAAGGATAGTTATTCGATTTGGGGATGGGCTATAGTAGTTGAATTGGTTGGGAAACCCTCAATATCCCATAAACTCCATTGAATTCCTTGCAATTTTTTATTTTTTGCAACTTTTGGAGGTAAACGTGGGTTGTTTAGTATGCAACTAGTGTATGCACGTGTGTTGTCTAACATGCATCAAGAATATGTATGCATGTAGTAGTGCAGTAGGGCACATACATGCTCCAAAAAATGGTTTTTAAAATAAATTTATTTAGCAAAAGTTTGGAAAAATGTGCAAGTAGAAAGGCCAATGCCATGTATTCATAAGCAGGGAATTTTAGGGCTATAACAAATTCCCCCTAATGTGTGAGGTCAGAAAAGAAAATGATGGCCGAAATACATTACAATATCTTCACCAGAGGGAATGCACAAAATCGAGTGAGGTCAGGACCAGAGTATGGGAGGTTCCATCTGCAAAAAAATAATTATCTCTTTGAGGCAGGCATACCCATGCTCAGGATGAACTAATCATGGATTCCAATCAAGTACACTACAGATCCATGTCATATAAATGTATAAAATTTAGCCACGAGAAATACACAGCGGATATACATCTCAAAATCAGTCGAAGATATACAAGTATAATATGCATCTTCAAGAAGCCAGTGACACCTGCGACGGGAGATGAAACTTCATAGCTCGAGCAAAAAATTCAATATATTCAAAACTCAGGTAAGAGTACAATGGGAATGTAAGACTCACTACTCTGAGGTCTTCGACAAGTCGTCGGGAAATGACTAGAGGATCTTGATGATCAGGTAGAGAACTTTGTTGATTTTGAAATTGGACTTGAGTGGACTCACGAGATGGCCGAATCATGAAATTTAAGAGACAAACTGTAGAAAGGCCAACTCAGGTTGGATACAACTTCCTCTAGACAAAAGCAAAAAAGATTATCAGACTTGGGCAATGTAACATTGACATAAGTTTGTGATGTAGAAGGCACCGCAAACTCTCCATATGTTTGGAAGAGTAACCAAACGAAGGAGGAAAAAAATCTATGTAGCGAGAGAAACTTCCTAAGGTCATACTAGATCCCAATGCTTGATGAACAAATGAAAGGATGTGCATTTTCCTAGGGCGACTATCTTATTGGAATATTTTATTTTTTTGTCTTTTTCAATTTTTAAATGATCTTGAAAAAGAATAAAAGAATGTTGTTTTACAAAGGAGGAACGATGTCACGAGCAAGAAAACTAGTTCCAAGCACATGGAACATACTGGTTCTCAAGGCAAGGAGACATGTGCAGGATAAGGACACTAGGGGAAAATTGCTCCATGGGTCAAGGTGTCGGATTGCAATGGAAAAACATGTTGCAAGGCTTGCGTATAAGGAATGGTTTAAAGGTTTAGTTGAGAGAAACATGGAGTCGACATTAGGCCAAACACGCAGAGATGAGACCCACAATGCGATTAAGCATGACACAAGAAGGCTCCTTCCATGTAAATTTTTACAAGCCTAGAGAAGGAAAGCTCGATGGTTTTTTCAAGTTTAGAGAGTCTGAAAAAACACAAAAAGAAGACTCTAGGGAGTACCTTTTTTGCAATTATTCCAATCGACTCGAAAAAGGGGTAAACTTGCACCTAAAGGACGTCTATTCAAAACCATTTTAACAAGTGTGACAAAGACAAGATCACTTAATTATCTTTTCAATTTTAAGGAGTTTGAAAAGAGCTTAACTATGGACTCACAACCTTTTTCTAGGTTTAGTCTCCTTAGCCCAAAAAAATATAAAATATAACTAAGGATAACTCTCCCGACTAGACGAATCTCCCGAGGCGTACATTTTCCCCCAATAATCTACTGTCTGGAAAAAGGGTTAAACTCATGCCAAGTAGATGTTCTTCTGGACCAATTTAACAAGTGTGAATGAACAAGGTCACTAAATAATCTTTTCATATTTAGGGAGTCTAAAAAGGGATTAACTATGGACTCCGGGGGGGGTTCCTTTTTTGTAAGTAATCTCCAAGGCTCAAAAAAGAGATAAACCAAAACCTAGGAGAATGTTCCTTTTTCAAAAATTTAGTTCGTTAGGCCCGAAAAAGGGTTAAAATTACACCTGAGAATACTCTTCTAGCAAACCAAAGTTCCTAGAACATACATTTATTCATAAAATTATCCATCCTGACTAAAAAAGGGGTAAACTACCGTCAGACAGATGTACCTTCAAATTTGATTTTGGTAAGCGTGAAGGGAAACAAGATCACTTGACAATATTTTCAATTTTAGAGAGTCTGAAAAGGGCTTAAAGAAGACTCCAGGGGGCTACTTTTCTCAAGTAATCCAGACGAGATCAAAAAGAATAAACACAGTTTCAATGGATGTTGTTTTCAAATTTTAAAGCAAGCTTGAAAGACAACAAAGCATGCTCATTAGGGAGTCCCAATGGTAAGGCCAATAATGATTATTAGAAAGAAGAATGAGGCTTCAATATGTGATCATGACGGGACTAACAAGGAATCCCAAGCCTATAGTCAAATCTGACAGCATGGATGTCAAAATGCAACAAAGGATCTACCTAGGGCGTCCATGTAGAGGTAGGCTCTACCACCTAATTACGACACTTCTAAAGCAGTAGAGAAGGTTCCTTGTCGCACTTCGGTGGGGTCAATCCTATGGCAAAGTGGAAAAGACAACGAGATGCAGAAAGCTGGGAGTGAAAACCTATCTTATATGAAAAAGTTGAAAAAAATGACTTTTACCAAGGGATGACTTAAATGTAACTAATCTCAAAAAATTACCAAACCATAAGGACTAGTTTATCAGGGTGACCGAAAGATAACTCAAAAGAGAACTCAAGAAACTACCAAGCTAGGAAAAGTGAAAAATGGGGCCAAATTAGGGAAAAAAGGGCCCAAAAAGTCTATAAATAGAGGTGGGCAGCTCATTTTTACCATTGCAACTTGGAAATTTACAAAAAGTCAAAAAAACCCTTCATCAAAAAAGTGAATTTCGAGAGTTACAGTGGACAGAAAACCCTCTTACTTGGACCAAGTAAGTTCAAAATCCCCTCTCTTGCAATTTAATTTACTTATATGCATTTAATTTGTAGTTTGGGAGGGGCGTGCCTTTGAAAAAATGTCACTCCTGCGTGTATGCGGGTTGTCCAAAGTCATCATGTGTATGTACTCGGGCAGAGTAATAAAAAACATGAGTACATACGCGATTGTGTCAACAACTATATCCCGCGTACACCTCCTTTTGATTTGAAAAAAGAAAATACAAGAAACTAAAAACCTCTCCATCTTTATATGTGACAAGATGTATGTGCACTAGAGAGAGAGGGAGCATGAGAAGCTAGATGTCCTGGTTGAGGAGGACCCTGCGGTGGTTGCTACACTAAAATAGTGTGGCCTTTGGAAATTCTTTCAGTGTCCATTCATGAGGGAACAACCGAGGTTGCTTAATACCTTGGTAGAGTAATGGCATCCAGACGCAGAAGATTTCATGTTGAAGGTTCAATTATTGACCCCAACCACAAAGGATATCTACTTCTTGATCGACCTCTCTAGGAGATGGGAAGCGGTTAAATTGAGGAATTTTTCTCCAGGGCCATACAACATTGAAGACTACATTGTGATGCATTGTGAGGCTAGTACCGATAAAGTAGGTTCTCAAGCACCGATTCACAAGATTATCAGCCTCTTTGTGACTGATTTTACTCATGATCGAGCAGATTACTGGATCTGCAACACTCCATCAAGCCTCCCATGCACAGATGCATTGTGTAGTTCCATGTTTAGAGGTAACTGTTTTTCACTGGAGCACTACCATGCTAGTATGAATGAAGAGAAAACTCATAAAGTGTCATAGGCATACCAAAAAGAACTTTGGGTTTGGTATCTTTTTGTGTTCCTTCTTCTTTGAGAGCATTCCTAGTCTTAGTCCTAGAGAGACAATACAGGGGCATATTTCCTCCTTCCCAGATGTGTATGGTTGGGAAGTATTGCTACCTAGACAGGGTGTAGGAAAGACCCAAGAGGCATTCGATGACACATTCTTCGACTGGTGGGCACATTAGATCCCAATCATAGAGGACTATCCCTATGCAGGGATTAGCTTCCTCAGATATCTAGACATGCCAGTGCCCCCTGGTGAGGATCGTGGCAAGATAGGTAACATATTTTTTTAATTTATTACATTATTAATTTTTATATATATCCTTTTTATGTAGGCGTTAGAGTACTAAATTAAAAATTTGTTATGTACATATGTGGGATCAATATGACCGACAAAATTCTCCAGGACTAGGTGGCGTCCTTGACTAGAGGCATGACCAACAACAACAGGAGGACTGGTAGCTACAAGAGGACCCCCATCCAGAGAGGCTGACAAAGTCCTATGACGAGTGGAGAGGAACCTTACTACTCTCACTCGTGCAGTTCCTATGGATGAGATTGAGTATCTCCCCCCAGCTATGCAGCCACTTGTATTAAGGGTGTCTCAGACCTAGGTATAGTTATTACAGTGTCTTGCAAACACCTTCACCCACTATAGCAGGGCCAATAGGCCTAGAACTTAGATAGCATCAAACTATTTTCATGTCGAGGGTAATTTTGGTACTATGTATTTTGGGGGATTAAGCCCAACGATCTAGACCGATAACTTTTGAGGCTTTCATGCCCACTTTTGTACTCATGACACCATTTTGGAAATATATATAAATACAAATATTTCTTGTTTTATGGATGACATTTTTACAAATGTACTTACATGTGTATGTGTGTTCTTTTCCTTTTACATGTGAGCAATGTGCCAATCTAAAAATTGATTAGCTAGAGTATCAATTAAATGATTAAATCTCATAGGAACATAAATATATGTAATAAAATCAAAAGATCTTTCTAAGAGATGTATCATAAGGAATTGTCAGTGAAGAGTGGGATCATAAATGTGGTAAACCTCATTTAACTGGGATGCAACCAGTTGAGAATATAATTAAACCTGGAGGCAAGAAGTTCAATGTGACAAAGCATCACGAAGCAATTCTATCACTGCATTGTACTCGGCAACATTATTGGTCACATCGCCTAGACAAATACCTTTGGAAGAGAACAATTGGCCTCTAGGTGTGAAAATTACCCAAGATGTGGAAGCAAGCCTCCAAGTGTGTTGGCTAGTGCCGTCCGCGAACCTAAAGTAAACCTCTGATTCACTTGACATCTACCACAGTGAAAAACAAGACATAAATAATTACACATCCACAAAACAAAAAATACAAAAATATATAAAAGGTTATACATATATATAATAAGTCACCAAGGTGACCAACCTAATAGTAGTACTTTTTAAGGTAGAGCCTATTTCTAGGCTCCGTTAATGCATTTTACTCAAAATAAACCAGATGGTAAGCACCCTTCTCTAAGACCTCTTTCACAATGAAAGGTATAAACCACATGGGTTTGAACTTGTCTGCCCCCATGGGATATTTGTCTTGGTCGTAAACTAGGACAATATCTCCTTCAGAGAAAATCCGAGGGTGAACAGACTGATCATATTTACATTTGAATCATTGCTTATGAACCTCGTTAGCCAAGGTTGCATCAAGACACTGCTCATGGAGCTGCTCGATATATATAAGGTGTTCCTCAAGCGGTGTAGTGTCGGGCAGTAGTCCCACTGCCAAATTTAAAGAGAGGATATGACACTCAATGGGTAAGACTGCTTCCAGCTCGTAGACGAGTTGAAAAGGTGAAAAAATAGTGGCAGTATTTACAGAAGTTTGGTAAGCCCACAATGTTGAATATAACATCAAATGCCAATTAGACTTGGCCAAATTGATCATCCGTTGAAGAATAGTCTTCAAAGGCTTATTCATATCTTCAACCTGACCATTTGCTTGCAGGTAATAGGGTGATGAATGTTCTTGTTTAAACCCCAACTTTGACATTAATTCAATCATCATTTTATTCTGGAAGTGACTGCCATGGTCAGTGACAATCTCCTTCAAGATATAGAATCTCACTACTATCTGATCGAAAATGAAAAGGGTAGCAGTTTCACCATCATTGTTAAACATTGGCATAGCTTTAACCCACTTAGTGAAGTAGTTTACTACTATGATGATGTAACAATTTCATTTGGTTGAATCTAAGTGACATGTAGTGAAATCAATCCCCCACTTGGTGAAAGGACTAACAACAATGACTGGAAACATAGGAGTAGGGTGTTCCCACATCTTCCAACAGAAGATCTGGTACATATGGCACTTCTTGACTACTTCAAAAAAATCCTTGATTAACGAGGGCCATAAGTATCCTGTGCATAGAATATTTTGGGTTGTTTCCAACCCATACAAATGATCACCACATGTTTTGATGTGACATTTTTTCAAAACAATATCTGCTTCTTCATGCGTAAGACATCATCGAAGAATGCAATCTACGCCCCGACGATACAAAGTGTCATCGAGAATAAGATAGTTTCATGCTTGGTGTCGAATTCGTTGACACTCATCGCAAGAAGGAAAGGCGGGGCTCTTCAAAGTCTGAATATACACAAGTATATCTCCATACCAGGGGTTCGAAGATGCAATTAGAAAAAGATCTCCATTGATAGGCAACTCTTCGAGCATAATATCACCAGACTCGACCGGTTGTTCCAAAATTAGTTCGACGAAGACCAATGACTTTTTATATTTTGCAGAGACAAAATCCAAGTCAAACTCTTGTAGGATAACTATCCATCTACTGATCTTTCCTCCAATGACCCATCGTGTTAACACATATTGGAATGGGTTGAATATGACAATGATGGTGGTATTGTGAAGCAATATATAGTGACAGAACCGTTGGAGATCATGGACAACTTCCAAAGCAAGTTTCTCAACATGAGAGTAGTTGAGTTATGGTCCAACCAAGCCTCGACTAAGATAATAGATAACGTTCTCATCGAGTGTGTCATCCTCTTGGACCAATACCATGCTAATGGTCGACTCTGCAGTAGCCAAATACAACAAGAAATATATGTGATAACCAGATAGCCAGAGAAGATGGGTAGACATTAGGGCACGTTTCAATGCTTCAAAGGAGCATTGAACTACTTCATCAAAATAGAATGGGACCCCTTTTTTCAGAAGACACATGAACCCTTTAGTGATCTCAGCATAATTAGTGACAAAACGTCAAAGAAAATTCGCTTTCCTCTGTAAGCTATGAAGCTGGGGTATTGTTCACAGGGGAGGCAACTGAACTATCACCTCAACCTTGAGAGGATCGACCATGATCCATGTTGTCAACATGATGAAACCTATTAAATGACCCGACGTCATGCAAAAACTTCACATGTTAGGATTCAAGAGAATACGATAGTAGCAACATCGTTCAAAGATTAGTCATAAATGGGCAGGATGGTCATATCTCTTGCGAGAACATGATTCTAGATCATCAAGGTACGCCTCGAATATGTGTTTGAGGTTGTGAAAAGTGAACAACATGGCCCACTGAAAGGTAGCTCCAACATTTTTCAGGCCAAAAGGCATCTTTTGAAACGCAAAGGTACCCCAACGACATATAAAAGTCGTTTTGTGTTGGCCCTCGGGTTTTATTTGAATTTTATTATATCCCGAAAAATTGTCCATTAAAGAAAAGACCTTGCAACCCGCACACTCATCGACAATCTGATCAATAAACGAGGTCGAAAAATTGTCTTTTAGGCAAGCTTTGTTCAAATCGTGGAAATCCATACAAACATGAATCATGCCTTGTTTCTTGTTGACAAGAACTGGGTTTGATACCCATTCCATCAATTGTATGGGGTAGATGAAACCAGCTTTGAGACGTTTCTCTACTTCTTCCTTGATCATACTGATTTGACATCAAGATAATTCATGATTTCTTGTTCAATAATTCGTGGGTAGATGCCTGGAATTTCCTCGTAATACCAAGAAAAAACATCACGAAACTCCTTAAACAACTCGGTGTAAATTTGAAACTCTTCAAGGGAGCAATCCGCTCCGACAAAAACATTCTCCATGACACCACGGGTTCTGAAGATATCAATAGGAATTGTTGCAACAATTCTTTCCATGTTTCCCTCGACGTAAACTTTGTGCGTAGCCAGAGGGTTGATAGGACAAGGGTTATCTCCATTCATGGTCAAAACATGTTCTCCCGCCTCTATTATCTTAAGATCGAGATGAAAATAAAATCTATGATGCATATTATCCAAAAGTCTGTCAAGACCAATCATTGCCTCTAGAATTGCCTCGTGAGAGGGAAAGACTAAGTCTAAAGGATCCTAGGTGACGAGAGAATCCTGAGCCCAAATAGGCTCAAGAACCGGATCTATCTCATGTGAGGGAGTTGAATCAGGGCTGGCCGAGGCTTGTTGGACAATGTTGTATGAAAACTCAGTCGTGGATAAGGGCATGGCCATGCCATGGTTCCCTATCCCTTCCATTGAAGCCGATGGGGAAGGTAAATTCCATGGATCATGAAAGTATCTTGTTTTAAAAGACAACACTTAAAAAATTGTAGCCCTTGGCTGGTCGGGAACATTCTATATAAACCTTACATCATTGGAAGGCCAAGGATAATCAACATTTCCCATCAATGATGCAAACAATATGACACCTAAGTTGACATTTCTAGGCTATGGGTTATCAACCATCGGGACCGTGGAAGCACCCAATTTCACTTCCCCTCCTTGCCCAATCTTTTGCTACCTTTTGTGAGATATTGCTTCAACATTCCCTCATCAACCCCTTCTTCCTCCATTCAATCCATTCCCTTCCTTTGAGGTGATCAAAAGATTGAGAGGAGAATTCCATTCAAGGTGCACTTGGAGCATGGTAAAGAGGAGCCCAGACCAAGTTCGTGGAATGGTGGTTGACACAAATTGTAAGTTTCAGTCTTTGTATTATGAATAAAACAATCACATTTTCATGTCCCAAATGATGATGTTTTGTGTATTTCCATTTATTTATACTTATCATTTAATATCTAACCCTAACTCAAGAATAAAATAGTATGCTTGTATTCCTTGTTTTCCTATATTTGAATCCAGGTCAACCTTGAGAGGAGACGTGGAGTCATTGGAACTACCAAGCTTGAGGAGATCATCACCAAACGTGGGATCAAAGGTATAGTTGCATCATCTCTTCTCCTATTTATTTATTTTTGTTTGTTTTGGTATGTTTGGGGTAGAATAGAGAATCAATTAACTTTTAGACAATCATTCTCTCTGTCTACATATTAAACCCTGGTGTATTTAAAGGGGGGGATTTTTCCGCTAAAACAACCACGACATGCATTGCATAATTCCAACTCCATCCTAACAAAATAGTGTAGTTGATAGGTGCATAGACTACTTCAACCTCGACGCACCGTCACACATAGTTTTACCCCCTAACTACATGGGGAAAGAAGGAATTATACCATGTGGTCTAAACAATCGACCGTCAAAAGCCGTAAGAAACGTAGGTGGCAGAGACAACTCAGGTTGGCCAATGGCCTTCCAACATGCCAATGACATCATGCAAGTCGAGGAACCCTCATCAACCACCATATGGAAAATGTTTGTGTCAAATATTTTGTGGTGTATGTCACTACTATCTAAAAGGCGACGTAGTGAGGAAGATGATTTTTTAGGTCGGTTGGATCGAAAACAATCGTTCCTAAGATACTAGTCTTTGTTGCTCCTAAGGAAGACAACAAAGATTTTCTTGTGAGGGGAAACTCTGGAGAACCTCCAGAGAAGACATTGCACAAGGGGTCTATGCCACATCCTCCATGACAGAGTAGTTCTGGGTGGCCCTCATGTTTGGGTTATGGGAAGCCTTCTTAAATGAACCTTTAGGGATGTGAGGCATTGTCTCACCCACTGTCTTCTCAATTTGAAGAGGATTCAATGGGTTGGAGGCCTCCTTGCCATTCTCAATAGATTCTGGCGTACTGTAGTCATGAGACCTAGTTGATAAATGAGTATCAACATTCATCATGTAAATTTTTTCATTAAGGTTGTTAGAACTAGGTGCAAGGGGGCCTTGACTACCCCCAATCGCGCTTGTGGATGTAGATGCCTAAGCCAAATTTTTACCTTGTGGAAAATGGTTTGTCAACACAATAGGTTGTTGTTGTGCTAGTAGCTTCTAGGCTTCTGCAAACCGAGGGCACAGGTGAGTTAAGTGGTCATCCGTGCAAAGCTTACATGGATACTTCACCTTTCTCTTCTCAGTTTTTCCCTCGCTAGCATTGTTAGTGACCTTTTTATCCCCTTTACCCTTATTGTTTATCTATTTTTTCTTTCCCTTAGTCTATTGGTTGGCCTTGGGAGTTTTCGATTGCACACTTTGTACATCCAACATATGGGTAGAGATGGCAACCGAACTAGGAATATGGATGGCCACATTCTGTTGTATCGACAATTGATGTAACTTATTCAACAACATATATGTGGACTTGCTTTGTGTTGATCCCACTATGCCATCAGTGTGGGGCCCATAATTTTGTTTGGCCTTATCGAGAGTATATCGTGGTGCATCAGGTAAGATCTCGTAAAACATGCCATACTGGGAGTAAATCAGTTCTAGATGTTGGGCTCTCATAATAGCCTCTTCCTCAAAAAACACCCCAAACGTTGCTACGTCTTTGGATACGCAAGGAACCAAAGACTTCAAGAACCACTCAAGCAAGAACACAGGAGGGACCTTGACCTTAATCAAGCTCTTTATACACTTCCACTTTCAGATATGATTCAAGATATGGTCAGCCTTAGTTTGCTCTAAGTTGTCCAACAACTCAGTGTCGACATCATATCTCATCGACAACTAGAAATGGTTCAAGAAAAACATCTCCAGGTAATTAAAGTAAGAGTACTTTGAGATTTCGAGCTCGATATACCACTTCGCGGCACCCCCTATAAGAGTGCATTGAAAAAGGCTCAACTGAATGGAGTCATATTTCAACGAGTTTTATGAGCACCACAAGTGAAAGGTAGTCACATGATCACCTGGATATTCGCCAGGATTGCCCTCAAATTTTGGAATATCTGAAGGAAACTTAGTCAGCATGGGGGTGAAACGTGGATGGTGATAGATTAGGTCATTTAATAATCTCAACAAGTCAGGAAAATAAAGGGTTTCCAGAAAAGGTAGTTTTGGTTGCGGAGTATTTACATGAAAAGAGGGCCTTGTATTTTAACCTGCACCAGGTTGACAGGAAAATTTGGACTGTTGGCCAAGTTTTTGGTAGAAACCGTGGCCTTGACCAGCAAAAGGAAATTGCATTTGTTGTTGCATCATCGACTGACTCCCGAAATTGGACGACATATCCTACATAGGGATTTATCTATGTGTCATGTTCCAATGACCCTTGTTGGAGATGCTCCCCAGCCGATCCTCCTGGCATAGGTACAAAACCTTTCTCGGGGTTCCATTGAGTATGGAAAGGGTTTCCCCTGACCAACATCCCTTGCGATGGAAATGAGCCTTGCCAAGGATTCCAAATACCCTGTGTGGAGAATAATCCAGTCGTTGCTCCCTGTGAAGGAATGGTACCTTGCACCGAGTTTTGTTGACCAAAGATGGGGTTTCCCCCAATCGGGAAACCGACCGAAGAAAAAGTGTTTTTCCCAAATGCACAAAACAAAGAGAACATCATAGATCCCACCGATGTTGTGTAGGATAAAGGTCCCAAAATTCCTCCACTAAACAAGCTATAATTAGCGTTAGGCTTGATTGGCTACTGAAATGTGCCTCCGAGCGAAGGGGACAGAGGAGTTATATGACCCCCACCATAAGGAATAGCATTAAAAGGGGCAGTAGTTCCCAAGACTGATCCTTGCAAGGGAGCATTAGAGATCCATGCCCCCAAACCCATGGTTTGTAAAGTAGATTAAGTAATAAATGAATTTATGTCAAAGTCGGACATCCCATATGAGAAGGGAGCGCCTATCGCGTTCTGAGTTAACGAAACATTTGTTAGAACCATTAAAGGAATTGATCCACTTCCCAAAGTTATGGGTGTCGAGATATCTATGTTCCTGACAGACGAAGGTGGGGAAGGAGCTACAATTCCCCCTCCAGTGGTAATCGTAATGGAAGTACGATGACTCCCTGATGAAGTAGCAATTTTTTCTTCCATCATCGCTCGCAGAATGAATTGGCGTTCAGGAGAAGTCACATCGAGGGGACTATCTGAATTAAAAGAGGTGTCGATAGGTCGATGATCGAAGGATTTGTTGGCATTAAACCCTCGGTATCAAGGTCATAAATGATAGATTCCTTCGGTTTCAAAAAGTCTCCTCTCGAAGCAGGCTCGAGTATAGTTTCATGTGGCCCGGTCACTTCGAACGATCCTTCTTGATCAAGTCTTTGCCTCAATGGTGGCGGAGGTGGCTCCAAAGTAAATGGCAACAATCCTTGAACCCTTCGCGACCAACGGAGTTGTTGATCTTCCACTTTGTGAAATGATCAACCGACATAGTAAGGTTTGACTAGCATGGAACATAGAGCACACATTAAAATTTTCCTAAAGATAAATCAAGCAGTCGACTAACTAGTGGGAAGGAAATTTATGCCAATCGACACTAGATAAACTAACCAATGTAAGTGCAACTCGAACATGGAATCACCATCCAGGTATACTTTGTGAAGCACGATCCAACGTCCGCCCTAGGTACCATGGTATACCCCCATAGTGACCTGTGTATGTCCATAAAATACAGGCAACTAAGTTTCCATCTCCCAGTCAGTCACCAGACAAGTACAGTCGACAATTGGGCAAATCGTAATGAGAAGGATAACAAGTCTGAATCCCTTCAAGGGTGTTGAAAGAAATTGATCTAGAAGAAAATTGAGGATCTCGAACAGATTCAAGGTCCACGAAGCTCCGTAGGAAAATGAAATTAGCATTGTTCCCAAGAAAGACCCTCAATATACAATCCACACTATGTTTGGTTTGGATTTGGAGGGGTTATCTCCTCTAACTTTTCTCACGCAACCTCATGTTTATACCCCGTGTTAGAGGGGGCTCCCAAATAACTCTTTTGATGTTGTACTTAAGATACTCCCTATATAAGACTCCAATGTTTGTTTTAAATATCCTTGAAGAGTTTCCTCTTTCACAGCTATTTCAAGGCCCTAAAATCCTAAACTAGTCGGTGAACTCTACAAACAAAAAGTTTAATATATTTTAAGTTAATCATTAATTTTAAGGATTGATTTACGCAAAGGATGTGGTCATGCAAATAATGGTGTTTTGAAGAGATGAAAAATGAAGAAAACTTTAGATCATTTGAAAGAAAAAAAATACTTCGAAATCAAAGCAAAGATTGTAAAATTCAACTTTTCAGATTAATGTTTCAAGATATTATAATTGAAAGTTTCCTAAAAGGTGCTTCATTTGACTAAGAAAAACTACTTATATTTTAGGAAAGAAAGAAAGAGCTTTGAAACTAGGACTCTTTTCTTCTGCAAACAAATAACCTAGGCTACTTTACCAAACTAAATGCAAGAAAATAAATTATTTTTTGATTTTTCAAACTTCTTTAACAAGAAAAACTAAAGTACAATATATTTATTTTTTGAAAGAAGGAAACAAAAAAGGAGAAAATAGAACCCAAGATTGATAGAGACCCTAGGCCAACTACGTAAATGCAAGGATTCAAAAAGAAAACAAAGGAGGATCTAAAACTTGAAAGTTCATTATAAACCTCTAGGGAAAATAGAAGAAAGTCAAGAAAACAAGTTAAACAAATATTTAGCCAAAAAAAGAGACTCTGGAAGGTCCAAGAAAGCCCTGAGAATCCTAAACTTCTATCAGGAAAGAGAAAGACCTCTATTCTTTTTAAAAATACTTTCTTTGCATAGAGACATGGGTTGTGAACCAACAACTTATGTATGCATGTGGTCTGTCAATTGTATAGAGGGCGTATGTACACAGGCTGAGCCAAAGCAAAGCATGTACACCTCTGGGATTTCTCAAAAATAAAAATACTAGGCAGACTAACTGGGCAGGGAAAAATTGGTAGGCACCTTGAAAGTGACCAGAGACCCTTAAAAGACTTAATGAACTTGATAAAAAATCAAAAGGAAATAAAGAATCCAATAAAAACCCAAAAACCTCCCTCTAAAACCTTAGAGAGATTCCCTAGTGGAATCACCGATTCTTCTAGAGGGAAAATCCACCTATAACTATACCAGGGTTCTAAGTATAGATAGAGATATGAACTCCCTTAAAACACAATATAATTCTTAGACTACCCCAAACACTCTAGAAATATGAACATAAATAAATAGGAAGGTAGATCAGAAGCAATAGCTTTAATCCGATGTTCGATATAGACCACCTCCAGCTTTGTAGCTTCCCAAGATGCAAGTCTCCTCCCAAAGCTAACCTGCAAGAGTAATTAGGTAAAAAACGCTACAAACATTCTATTTGTATTCATTAATTAGGGTTAGATATAAATAATTATGCATAAATCAAATGAAAGACATAAAAACATTATTTGGGACAGGAAAAAGATTATTTTATTCAATATTCAAATATTGGAAATCACAACCTTTGTAGGTTGACGCTCTTGTGAACCTGGTCTGGGATCCTCTTGATATTGATCCAAGTGCACTTATCCCAATGAATTCTCTAAGAATCAGGTGATCACTTCAAGGGAAGGGAGGGGAAGGGATTATATAGGAGAAAAGGGTAAAGAGGGAATGTTGAGACGAGAACTCAAAAGGGTTGCAAATACTTGGGCAAGGATGGAAAAGGGATTTGGGCAGAGTTTCACTGTTCTAATGCTTGATGTGGAAATTGGACCCCAATACCTCCTTTTATATGACAAAAGGATATTTATTTGGTTTGGGGACGAGCTATAGTAGGTAAATTGGTTGGGAAACCCTCAATAGCCCGTAAACTCCACCGAATTCCTTGCAACTTTTTATTTTTTTCAACTTTTGGAGATAAACGTGGGTTGTTTAGTATGCATATAGTGTATGTACGTGGGTTGTATAGCATGCAGTAAGCATATGTACATGGGAAGTAGTGCATCAGGGCACATACATGCTCCAAAAAATGGTTTTTAAAATAGAGTTCCTCAACAGAAATTTGGCAAAATGTGCAAGTAGAATGGCCAATGTCATGTATGCATAAGTAGGGAATTTTAGGGCTATAACACCAACTCCATACATATCTATAATCATATTCATGAGTGGATATGACAATGATGGTTGATCAAAGAAACCATTCCTGACCAATTGTTGGTTGAATGGTTCACCAAATCTCTCTTTCCTCTGATTGCTCGTGACATAACCATGGGTGGTGTCATTATAGAAGAGGAAGCCATTACTTGTGCACAGTATCTGGACTTGGTTTATTCCCAATACGGTACTTTTTATGAATTGATTCCAAACACTCCCCATCCATCAATTGATCCATCAAAACCATCCTCTACTGCTCACACATATGGAGTTATCAATTCCATCAAAACCCAGTTTAGTTCATAGTCGACTAGAATGACCAATTGTTTAGTCACTACCCTTGCTACTATATTGAATTCACTCTCATCCAATCCCCCCCCCCGACTCAAATATCTGAGGTGAATGCAATTCAATCTACTTATCCACCATAATTCAGGGGATAGAAGAAAACTAAAAATAAACCAAAGAAAAATAATAATCAAACTGAAAATGCAAAAACAAAAACACAACCACCTGCTACTGAGAAACAACTAGAACATAAACCAAAATTTCCATGTCTCATTTGTGGTGATGACCACTACACATGAGATTGTCCTCATCGGGACAAAGTTTCCAAGCTCTTTAAAGGAAATTCCCAACCTGTTGTACTGACACATCCTTTTCCACGACAACATTCACCGGTTGCACAAGCTTCTGCACCTCCGACATGAGTCAATCCAAATCATCCTCCTAACGAGTAAGCTTCATCGAGTGCACACATTTACATGTTTAATGGGATAGATTTGACAACTTGCACTACAACATACGACACACCTCTAGGTAAATCTGATAAGGAAAAAGTGACTACTAGTATTACACCGGATCCACTGCCTAATACAGTTACACCTCCATCTGGTTCACTCCAGTTTGAGAAAACTATATTTGACTCTATTCTACGCCCTCCCAAGAGTACAATTTGAAAGTTGACCTTCAATCCAAACTCGTGTGATGCTCAAAACTACAACATCGTTGAGGATTTTTCGCAAGCACCTTGCATTATGTCATCTCTCGAAGTTCTACAACACTGCCCTAGCCAATGTAGGAATCTCTTGGAATCCATCAAAGATATAGATCCTGAGTCATCCAACACTATCATGTTTAACCTAGATAATTTTAAATCGTGACTCTCTCACCAATTGGCTTTCCAAATCGATGTTGTTTTCCATAATCAACATATTCATCGCACGATCTTGGATGAGGGGGCATCCACATGTGTCATGTCCTCGGCTTGATGGAAATGCCTTAAATCACCTGGTCTCAATCAATATCTAGCCATGTTATGTATTTTTGATGGACGAGGTTTCTGACCTCACAGATTATTACAATCCTTATCCATTCAATTGGAAGGAAAAATTGTTTCTGTCAATATTGAAGTAGTCGATTCCCCCCTCGATTATAACTTGTTGCTAGAAAGAATTTGGTTCTATGCTACGATTTTCGTCCCTTCATCAGTTTTTGGATGTGTCCAATTCCCGCATCAAGATAAAATTGTGACCATCGATCAATTAGATTACTGCACCCTCGACGCCTGCACTCAAACAACCAACAACATTCCTTTTTTGGGAGACTCAAATATCACTTAGGAAAGTGTTTGGGTAGGTATTTTGAAAGACTCTTCGCTCATGGGTACCTTCCCTAGACCTATTACTCCCACTACGCAACACATTTCCATAATCAATATGATCTCGACTATGGCACATCAGTCCTTTGAATCATCTGATACATTGATTGTGCCTAGTCCCTTAGAATTTGATACACTAGGTGACACCATGCCACTTATTTCTGTAGAGGTTGAATACAATTCCATCCAAACTGCCTCTCCTTCATCAGACGACCAACATTTTTTGGTGTCTATGACTTATTCGTTACCATCCTAGTTATATTCCCTGTCCTCTACTTTTGACTACATCCTACAAATTTTTCCATCCGATGAATCTATTATGGAAATGTTGAGCATCGAGGAGGCACCATGGGATGACAACCACCATTGTCCATTCTTTCTTCCCAGTTTGGATGACATAGAGAAATATATGTCATCCATACTTCCTAGTGATATTGTCAACTCTCCCCAAACTCCAATACTCACTCAGGATACCATATCCGAGGGGAATTTGGGTAATATATCTTCCACTATTACGGTCCACATATCCATTAAAGAATGTATTGTGGAAAACATACAACAAGGTGAAAACTGTTCAACTGAAGAAGTTGAATCTTATACCTCCTTGTTCAAATAATTTCATGACATCTTCGCCTGGAGCTATGAATAAATTCCAGGGATCGATCCATCGATCGTGAGATCGGAAGAGCGGTTCAGCAGGAATGCCGAGACCGATCT
>CBVK0100286494.1:0-22657 GCA_900067695.1 Picea abies
TAATAATCAATTAGAAATGTTATTTTAAGACATAAATACAGTTTAGCTAATCTTTTAGGATTATATTATTAAATTAATTATACTTAATAATCAAGGGTCGTTACACCAAGTACTCGACTTCCGAGGCACCAAAAGCACATTTAGATTGTTTGAGGAAAAGTTTGTGTTGAGAGATCAGATGGAGAACTCGATCCACATGAGCAAGATGGGATGTCCAAGTTTTACTATAGATGAGGATATCATCAAAGAAAACTAAGACAAAATGATGGATAAAAGGATGAAAGACATTATTCATGAGGCTTTGGAAAGTGGAAGGAGCATTACACAAGCCAAAGGGCATGACCAAAAACTCATAATGGCCCTCATGAGCTCTAAATGCAGTCTTAGGAATGTCTTCCTCTTTCATACGGATCTGGTGGTATCCGGAACGGAGATCAAGTTTAGTAAAGAACTGGGTGCCACTCAATTCATCCAAGAGGTCATCAATAACAGGAATGGGAAATTTGTCTTTAATGGTGAGTTTGTTGAGGGCGCGGAAGTTAGGAAACATGCGCTAAGAACCTTCTTTCTTAAGGACTATGACCACAGGTGAAGAGTAGGGGCTCATACTCGGGAAGATAACATCTGCGTTGAGCAGGTCTTGAACAGTTTTCTCAATTTCAATTTTTGGGGAAAAGGGGTGATGATAGGGATGGATATTGGGAGGAAGGATTCCTAGGACAAGGGGAATGGAATGATCATGAACACTATGGGAAGGAGGAAGTCCCCGGGGAGTGGAAAAAACCACTTGATGTTTAGAGGGGATGGATTGGAGGTCCTGTGGCACATAGGGTTTCTCAGTTGCTTGTATGGCATGGAGTTGGGCAATAATGCCAGAATGACCCTTTTTGAGAAGATTTTTCATGCGATGAAAACTAATGATCTCAGGGGAACCGGTAATGATTCCTTGGAACTTATATTGTTGGCCCTCCTAGTCGAATTGCATGGTTAATTCCTTAAAATCCATGAGAATGGGACCCAAATTCCTTATCCATTCTACACCCAACACAATGTCACAACTGCCCATGTTGATAGCAAACATATGATATTTCAGGTGGTATTCACCAATTTCGAGATACACATTTTCACAATGCCCTCCACATTTCATGGACTCGCCATTGGCAATCATGATTTGAAAATTATTGACTGTACGAATATAGCAATTAGTTTCTTGGGAAATGCGGAAATGAATAAAATTATGGGTGCTTCCACTATTAACAAGAATGATGGCCTTCCTATGCTTGATGTAACCAATTAGCTTGAGGGTTTGGGGAGCAAAGAAGCCTGTGAGAGCATTTAGGGAAATGACTGGTTCTACTTTGGGAGGGTCTAATGGAGAGGTTATGTTAGTGGGTTCAGGTAACCCTGACACAAGGGGAGCCTCAACATCCTCTTCTAAAACATCCTATGAGATTGCCATAAAAATCTTTTGTTCCTTACACTCGTGTCCCGAAAAATATTTGTCATCACAATTATAAAAAAGGCCTTTGAGTTGGCATTTATCCATTTCGGCCCTGATCAATTTCTGGATCTTTAGTGGAGTAGGAGGAGTGGGAGTTATTGGTTTAATGTGAGGAATAAAGGAGGGTTTTTGGTTTTGAGAAGAGATTACATGTTGTGCTTCCTTATCTCTTTTAGTAGCATCCACCCAAATCTGAGGCTGAGACATGAGGACATGAGCACGAATCTCATCCTTGAGGCCACTGATAAAACATTCTCGGAAAAAATCATCAGACATGCCCTCTGTACGAAAAGCCAGACGCTCAAAAGCAACTATAAAGTCTTTCATTGTTCCAGATTGTTTCAACTTTGTCAAACGGCCGAAATGGTTGGTGTCAGAGTCAAAGCATTCATAAATATCTCCCACGAAGTGTGTCCAAGCCACATACCCTTGGCGGGCATTTTTTCTCCATTTCCACCATTGCCAACATTCTTGATCTAGATGGAGAACACCATATCAGAGTTTGGCCAACTCATCTATAATGCCATACAAAGAGAAATAATGTTCCATTTGAGTTACCCATCCAGTGGGATCTGATCCATCAAATTTGGTCACATCCACACGTGGAAGGCGTAGGTCATGCTGAAAGTGATGGGGATGAAAATTCTGGAAATGAGAGGAAGTTTCACCTTTGGTGTGCAAAGGTGGGTCAGATAAGGGAATATCTGCAGGGATATACATCTTGGCGCAGATCATCGTAGTGATGGATTCAAGCTGGGTAGTAATGTCATGTTTGAGCTCTTGTTTGAGTTCCTTGATTGAGGTGGCAATGGAGGAATGCATCTTTTGATTGATGGTGGAAATATTAGCACTAATCTGTCACACTACTTGTTGGGTTTCTATGAAATCAGAGTGCAAGGTAGTGAAGTGAGCTTCCAAGTCTTGGCTACAGGTATGGGCCATGATGACGAGGGAACATGAAAAGGGGCAGGTGGGACCACATAGAAAATGGGTTATGGGTGAAGTGTATCACAATGATCAAGGCGACGAGTTGAATTCAATGGGGTAAAGCCCAAATAAGGGTGTTTGAAGGAGGTCAGGTCCACAAGAAAAAGAAATTGTTGAAAAATGATAGGTATGACTGTGATAAGGGTGAAGAGAGAAATCTAACGGAATAGGTCTAAAATAATGGTTCCAACAAGATCCAGACACAGTTGCACCACAATAGATCTTTTCTGTTATGTTTTTGTTTTTGTCCCAAGGGTTAGGTATTCAATGGTTCTACAAACAAGGGTTATCCCTATGCTATAGCTCTCTGATATACATGCGGGGTCCAATAGTAGTACTCGACCCAATATCTCAGGGCACCAACTAAGGAGGCTACACTATGCCCTTAGTCGTACTACCCGACTACCCAGGTACTAGAGAGTATCTCCCTGAGTGTTGTTCTCGGTGGCACTATAGCAGTCAAGTAGTTGATCGATTTATCTATGAAGGGCTTCAGGAGATCTAGGTCGATCTGTATACATGTGTTGTCTGATGCGCTACCACTCGAAGGGGTACCAACAAGGGTTACAAGGGTGGCCAACATATGTGTGCTTAAATACCACTTGTATTTCATGCGTGTATGAATCCCTGAACATGGGTTTATGTGCGTAATGATAGATCTTTGTAGCTTAAAGATGTCGGAATACGTCTCTACCCTAAAAAAAATTAACCCACAATTTTCTTCCGAGGAAGGTGCTTTGATACCACTTGTAATATTCCAGATATAAAAAAGTATGCAGAACATAAATAAATAGCTAGAAATGGCAGATGAACAACAATATAACCAAAACAGCACCACAATAATACCAAAATGATACCAGAATAATACCAGAAAGAGCACTTTGATTACTGAGAGCAATGTTCACTTACCTCTTTGAGGGGGCAACCTCCAGCAGAGCAGAGCTCTATTACAATAATATCCAAGACAAAATTTCTCATACCCTTGACTCTTATTTATACTAAATATGTCTATCAAAAGAACCATCTAGAGGAAGATCCTTCTAAAAGTGGAAGCTTCTATTAGGTCTTCTTACATTGGACTTATTCTTCCTTATTCCTAGGCCTTATTAATATCGACCTTTATTACATGGAAATATATTATTCTACCTACATGAGTGTTGAGGAAAAGATATGAAATGATCTTACTCAAGCATTTTCAGATCTTACCTGGTTAAGGAAAGATAGACAGGAATATCACCCTATGTTTATAGCCTCAAAATTTGTTTCCTAATCCATAAGTTTTGGTTACAAGGGCTTAGGCTGATTTTTTATAATAAAATATTGTTGTAAAATTCAATATCTTTATATGATTTTCCGAATATAACAGATGCAAAATTAAATGTGGAAACAAAAGAAAAAATACCAAGTCAATATTTAACACAGATGAGATAGAATAGCAATCGCTTATTTCATTCCAAGAAATCAAAAGAATCGTTCTCTTTACAAAAATCCCTGAGGGAGCTTGGACCAAAGTCAAACTTAGATGTCCCCGATGAAAACCATACAAAAGGACTTCTGACAGAAAGTAAAAAAATTGAACTTTAAAAGTAGGATCAGCTTGTCATAGATTGTTGCTCACTTGAATCTTCACAATATCATTTATCAACCATGAAATTTAATTCATAAACAGACAAGTCTACATAGACTATCAAAGATAGATCAACACCTCTGAAAAACAAGTGTCTGAATAATGTAATTCAGCCTTGAATCTTGTTGTCTACAATAGGACCCTGCTGTCATAAAAGAGAATTAGGATTTCAATGAATTAAAGAATGGATGAAAACTGAACTATATCAATAAAACTCAAGAGAAGGCCTTAGAATGATTTCTCCTTCTATTCTCCCCTTGTTCTTCCTTCTCTTTTTTCCTTTAAGCAATCAAAACTAGTTGAACTAGTTAAACTACCTCTTTTAGTTAAGTTAACTAAAACTCAACTAACTTTTAGTTTAGGGGAAGAATTAATATAATAATAATAAGAGTCTTTAATAAATAATAACACAACTAGTCAATCAATCAAAACACATCCCTCCTTGTGGCTCCCATCATCATTCTCATAATTTGAAAATTAATATCAATGATATTTTGAACTATATCCAAAAATATAATATCCAAAATATCCAAAATAGTATGTTGTCCAAAAACTTTAGTAGTCAATTGTTCTCAACAATCAATAAATAAATATACTCAAAAACCATATTTGCCACTTTGGGAAGCAATTTTCCCTTTGTTGTTGTTGTCTCCCTTTGATTTCTCTGAATTAGCCTTAGGTTGTGTGGAGCCTTTAGGCTTGATCTCATTGATAACATGAGAGCAGTCATCTCTCAAGTGCATGTGGGATGAAACGGATTTGGTGGAAACACTTGAGGGAGAGGAGGGGGTAGCAACAAATTTTCCTTTATCATGTGCATGGTGGGATTCGGTTTTGAGTCTCTTGCTTGTGTGGGAAGATTGTATAGGTGAGTGTTCAGGGGTGACTTGGAAAATTGGGTTAACCAGTGGAGGAGGAGCAGGTAGAGACAAATTGGTCTAGCCATGATGTTAGGAGACTGCTAGGTGGACAATCTCTTTCCATCCGTCATTTTCAGGGACTTCAAGTTGTAATGAGACATGAGGGGGAACTGGGATACTAGGGACTTGCTGGGGTTGGAAGGTAGGCCTTTCTGGCCTATGTTGGACTACCCCTTGTCCAATCCAGTTGAAAAATCTAGCTTGGAAGAGCTAGTTTAACTCTTGTGGATCTGCATCAAAATGTATCGAAAATCTTGGCCTTCTAGGGCCTTTGTTCCAATTTCCTCTTCCCCTATTATTTCAGCCATGGATTCCTCTGTTGAAGAAGATCATTCCTGTATGCAGCATTTATTAGCAACTAGCTTCTTAAACAAACCATACATGACATCTCTTTAAATATGAAACAAAGTTTGGCTCAGCAACACATCAGACTCATGCAATCCAATCCATAAAAATCATTTAATACTTGTCAATGAGAAGGGGGTGAATAAGGGTTCTAGGATATCTGAGGGGTTGTATTGAGAAAAAAGTGATAAAATAAAAGGGAGTAGATCATGATTACTACTCAACAAATCATCAAACAATCAATTGTATTGTAATAACAAAACATATCAACTATAACCATCTCTATGTCATCCTTCAATTGCTATAATACAGAGTTTTCATTTAATTATAATTTAATTTTAAGAATAGGGCGTGCAAAGTGAATATGGGAATGTGAGGGGATTCGTAATGTGTGAAAAAGTGAGAGAATGGCAGGGAAGTTAACAGATATTGTTCATAAAACAAATTAAGTAATCAATAATCAAAACTCTGTACTAAAATTAATCCAAAAATACCAACACCACACCAACAATTATTGTGTATCAAATTGTTCAATGTGCCAACATTTAAATTTCCTAGAATTTCTCAATTCATAACAATCTGTGCAATCATACTCATAATCAAAACAAACTTTTCATTTCAACAGTCTTGTTGGTCGTTTATTTCTTTGTCTTCCTTTAAAAAAAAACACACACAGCAATATGTTCGACCTCTATATCATAATGCATCACTAAAATAATCAACATCCACTATCTACCAATTTACAATCGGGCCCAATTAAAATATACACATGTCCTTTTTCAAATACAAACAGACTTCCAAAATACGCCCGATTACACACAGTCTTCACCATATCAATCAACAAGGTGTAGCAACGAAACCACAGTCAACATAAAACCTGAGCCTTATCACTGTTGATATAACCATTGATAATCTGCATGATGATCCAACAATATATATGAGGCGAACATAGCCAATTACACACATGCACCATTTTCACAATTAGCCACAACCCTAATCGGGCCTAGAAAAACACACAGGTGTTTCCAATTTCAATCAAGACCATGCTAGTAAAAACACCATAATGAAAGGAGACAGTTTTTGACTGTATATAATTGCATGTTCACATTGTAACTGTTCAACCAATTTAATCAAAGAAAGACGAGATAGGGACTCGACGAAAAACCTCCATAACCATTCCACTGATAAACTCATATTTGACAACCAAGAAGATTCCTGAAGGGAGCAAGGATAGTTGGAGATTAAAATCGGGCTCTGTCGAAACAAATGTAGGGAGGCAATCAAGAGCATGCTCCTCTTTTAAAAATAGCACAGAGAACTAGAGGTCTTTAGAGACTTATCAACCACAAGTAAAATACCTTTCAATATAGACACAGCAGTAAGCCACAGAGTCTTCTTATTACTCTCATTCTGGGCAATGGAACCAACAATTATCCACCGAGGAAAGCAATGATGGGGAGGGTAGAAAAAGCCAGTGCATGTAGTGTGTTTCACACTTGCAGAGGAGAGGCAAAGTTAACTGAAAAGTGACAGTTATTCAAAGATCGCGAAGAGATATAACCTCTCTGTCCATTTCCTTAAGATTCGAGCAACCAGTGAGCAATACCAACGAGGACGCATAACGTCGAGGTATAACTTATATCACCCCACAACCATACAGTATAAATTAATGTTATGGCCGCCCAAAGACTGGATCTTGGGATACTTTGGTGAAAGGACAATAAGAATGAGCACATGACCATGACTCTGGGTTTGAATAAATTACACAACAACCGAATGGCACCCGAAAGTGAATGGATAAGGGTTACAATCATAACCATGAGGGAACAAATGACAATAATACATAGAACAAAACCCTCTGTTACACCTCAAAATTACTCACTTCGATAGTGTCGCAAGTGTCGTCATTACAAGTGTTGTAAGTGTCGCATCTTGTCCGCAAGTGTCACATCTTAACCACAAGTGTTGCAAGTGTCACAAACATCATACTGCCATCTTGCCTATGTCATACCTCTACCGACATCATAAAGACACTTAAGATACCTCAAAGACTAGTTTTGAAGAAGAGAAATTAGTTAACAAGGAGTACAAGCCTTTTTCCACTGAAAGAACCACTCAAAAATGGATTTTGGAGAGGAGTTCTCCCCTATACATTGTCAAGGAGTGTTGGTGCTCCCTCTTTGGGGGAGCGTTATAGCTCTCTGGTGCCTCTTTTGGGGGAGCGCTACCCTTCCTAAGCGAATTTTGGTATGTTGAGATAAAACAGGGAAGAATCCCCTCAATCTCTAAAGGTGGTTGGATTCGAATCAAAGGTCTAGGCATGATCTTAGAGAAGATCCCCAACTGAAGGAGAGGAATCCTCAACTTATCCCAAATATATCTCAAGTGGTTAAGCCTCTCCAAGGTTATATAAGGAGGCCTTCTCATGGTGAAAGGTACATGATAGAGATACAGATTTGAGATACCAAACTTACAATCTCATAAGTGGTATTGACAGGGAATGGAGATTGAGAATTGCATTGAACTTATGATCTCATGAGTGAGATGACATCAAAGAAATCATTGTAGATTAATTGAGCAAAGGGTTTGGACAAGGAGAACTGGATGATGTTGTTGCACCTCCATCAAAGGATTGTAAGCACTTTTTACTTATTCTCATTAATAATCAATGCTTGGCCTGTTTCTTTCAAATTTATGTTTTTTCCACGTGAATTTGTCTTCAATAGATAGATCTATATTTGAGCTAATATTAGTAGAATAGGAAGTCCATTGTATCTCTGTTTGTCCTACAGGACCTGTCAGGGAATTCAGGATCGAAGCTCAACTAGAAATTTGCAAGGACAAACGTCGTTCACAAGGTACATATATTTCTTCTTCTCCTTTGTATATTAGATTGATTAGATCTAAAAGGATGTCAGTGTCCATGTGAAGCACTCTTTTGTCTTGGCCTTAGAAGTCTAGAGACCAAGAGGGAATCCGCTTGTCCGCAGGAGGATTCACCTACAACAGAAATTGGTGAATCCATTGGGGATTTTTGTTTCCTTTCCTAGATCTGGTTTTATCCCTTTGCACACTCACTTGAACTTCTCCATATTGTCATTTTTTATTCTTAGATTTGTTTGATTGCCTATTTATTTCATCATGATCACCTTCATTGACTGAATTTGCTTGGAATTTTGTTTTTTTGAGTGATTTTCTGAGTTTTTGGAGTAGAGCGCTCCCCCTCTGTTGTTGTCCAAGCACTAGCACTCCCCTTTATCCTTACACAAAGCGCTAGAATGCTCTGGTGCCCCTTACACCAGAGCAATATCCCTTTTTGTGAGAAATTCTCAAGAATTTTCAGTTTCCGAAGCTATTTCTTGGTTTTGGCATTGGCTCAGGGTTCTCATACTTTCAGTCCATCTTCATATTGGATTTCAAAACCCTTTTTTCTAAGGATTGATCTCATCTTTTGTTTGGAATTTTGATGTTTTTTTTCCTTACCTTCAAGTCATTATTTGTCTTTCACGATTTAGAGTCAATTTGTCGTTTTCTTCTTATTTATCTAACTGAGTGAAAAATTTTGTAAGGAGATTCAAAGGTCTTTTGCACTTTTCCTTTTGATCTTTGAGGTCATTTTCCCAAGAAATTGGTTTTGAGTGGTTTCTATTTCTCCCTATCATCTCTTGCATTCTTATTAGCTTTTCATATTCTTCCTCGAATGTTTGCATTTGAAGTAGCGGAATTGTGTGTCTTTTTGGGAATTTTAGGACATTGTGCATATGAAATGATGAAAGTTTTCTCTTTCTCGTAGCGTAGGTTTCATCGAAATGAAAAGATTGCATCTTCATATTTTTTAATAACTTTTGAGTTGGTCAAAACACCATATTATCCACACCATTTTCCTTGTGAGTAATAACAGCCTTAAAAATCAAACACTAAACTAAAAATTGATTAGACATTTTTATATTTTCTGGTAGCAAACCTACACTAGATTAGTTGTAGGGATTTGGAATAGGTGTGAAAGATAACTTTCCAAAGCTGCAAAAAAACATAGGATCTTGTGTTAGGGAGCAGTGAAATCTGCTTACTACATTTTGTCCTGGGAATCCCTTCTCACACAAAGGTCAATCACAAGGTCGTATTGAGACTAGCAGAGTTACTCACCCTGCTTTGTTGGTCTTGGTGTAGAGATTGTGCATATTCTGGGGGTCTCTTGAAGGTATACCCACAATGATCAATGGAAGCCTTTCAAGTTTATTTCAGGCTAGATACCCTTCCCTTGCACGTGGATCGAACTGTCGACTGTTTCCCCAGGCATCATTGTTGTATTTGGTAACCTTAGTGGCCTATCTCTTTAGGGTCTTTACGCAAGGTGACTGTGGAGGGGAAAGTCTTCACAGTACCTGGAATCGACATTGGCCAGACTCACTCGGGCTCCTTGGAGGTATAACCACAATTATGTGTGGGAGCTTGCACCAGGGTGTAAGTCTGTTAAGCAGGTCGTCAACGTAACTTTTCCCTCCAATGTTGGATTTCATCACCAACTAGTGTGCTCATTATGAAAAGGTTTTGTTTTCTTTCTTGCCTACTAGATTTTTAGAGTGTGTTGTTTGTTCTCCCTAGTAGAATCTAGGTTGGAGATTTATTTTTATGGCGTTAGTTCTTGGGATGACCAATGAAGGAACCCCTTTGCCAGGGGAAACCTTTGTTTTTCCTTCTTATGGAAACCTTGGTCCTCCTTACATCTCTAGTTTAAGCCTTCTAGGTCTCACAATTGGGTTACTGGTATGGTTTGTTTCCACTCCGGTGATCTCAAATGCAAGTGATTCATATGTAAGCACACCGCCCACACATCAACCTCATGTCAACCTTTCTCATTCTTTGTCAATCAGGTCTCCTTCCATTTCTCCTTCTTCACCTAGTGAAAGCTCTGAAGCAAGTAACCAGGTTAATAAGAAGAAGAAGAAACGGAAAGAAAAGAAGAAGAACCAAAAGGGAACCAAGCCTCTAACTACATCAAATGTTCGATCCAAGCAACCAGCTACTGTTAATATTACTGGGAGTGTTGGTGAGGTCAATATGTTTAAAACAAAGAATTCAAAACCCAAATTCCCTTGCACTCTTTGTAAGGGAGACCATTTTCTTAGGGATTGCCCAGGTATTCCCAAAGTCTTAGAATTTTGGTCCTCCACTTCATCGGCCCCTGTTGGTCATGCCAGTGATACTCCGTCAACTAGTGACGTTAAGGTTGGTAAGAAGAAGACAATTGTCAAATTACCTTGCATGTTATGTGAAGGTGATCATTACTCTCACCTTTGTCATCGTATGGATGACACTTCTTCTCTTTTGGAAAAACTTCAACTTCCAAAAGATTATCGTAATATCTCTCCCATCCCATCATTGGTTGATGGATTGGTCAATCTGGTTCCATCTTCAGTCAGTCTGGTTGATTAGGTGGTCAATCCAGTTTCCTCCTCGATTGAACCACAAACCCAAGTAGTTGACCTAGGTATGTCATCGATCAGCCCCACTCTTCATCAAAAGAGTGAAACCAAAGTGGTCGATCTGATCCCACCATCAGTCAATCCTACTCTCCCTATAAAGAGTAAACCCGATATTGCCCATGTTTTTGATAGAGAATCTATCGTGCTAGGGAGAATTCCTCTTTCTCCCGTGGAACCTCCTCCAAGTAATGAGGCCATCCTTTTTTATTGGGGTGTGCTAACTGGACCTCGTCTTCCCTCTCACATTCTGTTCCAGATTACAGTACAAGTTTTTGGTCGGGATGTTCCTCAAACACTGATAGATGAAGGTGTGTTTGTTAGTATTTTATACTATGTTGCTTGGCACACTTTGGGTTGTCCTCAGCTTGCACCAGTTACACAGAATTTGTTGGCTTTTAACAGAATAAACAGTCAATCTTTAGGGATCCTTCCTCAATTTCCTGTAACTTTGGGAGAGAAAATTGTCTTTATTGATGTCATGGTAGTCCGAGACCCCTTGGATTTCACTTTACTCCTTGGGCGGGATTATGTCTATGCCATGAAATCTATTGTGTCCACTCTTTTTCCTGTGATATATTTCCTTCACAATGGAAGGATTGTGACTATTGATCAACTTTCATTCATCGGTCCTGACTGGATTACCTCCCTAAATGGTTCTTATATGCAGATAGTATCGCCCTCGCCACATGTTAATTATGTAGCGTTGTCTCCCATGACTTCAACTTCCGATGACTTAGATCCGGTAGTTGACATGGTGATCTCTTCGGTAGGATTATTGGAGCCTGATCTCCTTACCCCTGTCGTGGCCCTCAACATGTGTTCCTTCCAGAGCATTGTTCTTCCATCCAATGAAGATCTCTTGGAAGCCATGACCAAGTTTTGTCCCTTGACATGGTGTCCTTCTAGAGAATTATCCTCTTGGAAGCCATGATCAAGAAGAGTCTACGAGCATAATTTCGCTTCTCTGTGGCAAGCTCGTTAAAAAATGAAACATATGCTACAAGCATAATTTCGCTTCTCTATGGCAAGCTCGTTAAAAATTGAAACAGATGCTATGAGCATAATTTTTCTTCTCTATGGCAAGCTCATTAAAAAATGAAACAGATGCTATGAGCATATTTTTGCTTCTCTGTGGCAAGCTCGTTAAAAAATGAAATAGAAATCTGGGGATTGAACCCAGAACCTTGAGCATAGTTCTTTTTCTGTGTCAAGCTAGTTAAAAAATGAAACAGTCACCTCTTTTGAACCTTCTTTTCATCCACCCTTCTCCTTTTTCTCTTCTAGTAGAGAAATTGGTGACAACCTCAAAGTCGGTGAGTGAATTGAAGCTTGGAGGGAATGTCTCCAGCCTTTGATGATCATTCTAGAGTTAAGCCACTAGCTTTCAAGCTGGGGGCATACTGAGCTTAGTCTTTGTTCTTTCTCGTGCTCGTAAATACATGAGAATGCATCTGGGTAAACTTTTATCTCTTTTTCGAACTTGAATGGATAAACGAAAAAAGGAACCCCCTAGAGGCGTCTTTAATCTCTTTTCCGGCTCTCTAAATGTGAAAATATTTCCGAGTGATCTTGATTCCTTTCCCACTCGTTAAAAGGTTTGAAAGGGCGTCTTTTGAATGATTATTTATCTCTTTTTCAGCCTCGTAAGACTAACATTACGAAAAAGGACAACATTGGAGTCATCTTTAAGTTGTTTTCAGACTCTCTAAATATGAAAAATTACCGAGTTTACCATCTCTGAACTCGTTAAACAATCATACATTGAAGGACCCATACGGGACCAAACCCTTACTTCTTCTGGTTCGTTAAAAAGGAAGAGGAACTTGCCGAAGGTGAGTTATATCGAGCATGTGTTACCCTCCTCGAGCTTGTTAAATCACAAAGAGGTACTCATCTATCTGGATGGGGGGGAAATTGAAAGAAGTAAGCCAAGCAGTTTTTGAGAACACTACTAGTAACTCTTACGATTGCCCTTGAACATGGCATTTTATCTTTGCATGCATTTCAATTCACTGAACCTCTGCACTGAACCAATACTTTGAGTTTCTTTACTCCTTTGGGTCACCTGAAGAAAGTCACAGTATCCACTACATCATCGTGTTTTGGTCCATGTCACGTTTCTGTTGTTGTACCTCATTGTTCAAGGGAAGTATCTTCCTCGAGATTCAACCATCACAAATCCCTGTTTCAATACCCATGTCAGTCAATGTTCTTTTGATCCAACAACATCTCTATGTTTGTTTTGTGTTGTTAATGGGGGATACATCAAGGCCCTCCTTCGATGAGTTTGTTCCTGTCGACTTCACCACATTATCCAGGAACTAGACTTAGAAACCAGTTAGTACCTTGGGACCTGCATGCCTCAATGGCAGGCTTCCTCCTGTCCGATAGTGGGTTTACATCATTGACCTCTGATCGGATGATTCCACGGATGTTCAACTTCAGCTCATCCATTCGCATTTTTCAAAATGTACTAGAGTACCTTGGGAATCATTGACATCAATGGTGATCTCCTTCACACTTGTTAACAGTTTACCTCATTGATCGGTAATCAATTGGTTTGTGCCATGTTCGACGTCAAGACATATATTCACATGGTTAGATTTGTACTACATCAGGATTGGTAAGAAGACCCACGGTTGATTCATCACTTTGATATATACTTCACCTAGGTTGCAACGGAGTTTTTTTAACTATGACACATATACTGTTATATAGATCCACTTTGTATTGATTGTGGCTATGTCTTGTCATCTAGTAGATCCACTATGTATTCTTCTTGGCTATGATCAGGTCATGTCATGGGAATATAGATCCACATTGTATCATTAGTGGATATACCCTTTTTATCAATATAATTATGGATCCGCAGTGTATTTTATGGCAACCATACCTAAAAAGCCTTTATCACCCAAGCATAGGTATGCCTGCCTTGGGTTTGAAACACATCATAATATTTGTTTAATGGTTGTGTGTAGCTTCTACCAGGTTCTTCGCGTCCATACCCTTGCTCGAAAAAAGTCTACAAAGTACTTCAGTCATCATAGTCTTCTAACTTCATACTTTTAGGGGCAATCTGTTACACCTCAAAATTACTCACTTCGATAGTCTCGCAAATGTCATCATTACAAGTGTTGTAAGTTTCGCATCTTGTCCACAAGTGTCGCATATTAACCACAAGTGTTTCAAGTGTCACAAACATCATACTACCATATTTCCTATGTCGTACCTCTAACGACATCATAAAGACAATCAAGACACCTCAAAGACTAGTTTTGAATAAGAGAAATTAGTTGACAGGGAGTACAAGCTTTTTGCCACTGAAAGAACCACTCAAAAATGGATTTTGGAGAGGAGCTCTCCCCTATACACTGTTAGGGAGCACAGGAACTCCTTTGGGGGAGCGTTATAGTGCTATGTTTCCCCTTTTGAGGGAGCGCTATCCTTCCTGAGCGAATTTTGGTTTGTTGAGATAAAACAGGGAAGCATCCCCTCAATCTCTGAAGGTGGTTGGATTCGAATCAAAGGTCTAGGCATGATCATAGGGAAGGTTCTCAACTGAAGGAGAGGAATCCTCAACTTATCCCAAACATCTCTCGAGTGGTTGAGCCTCTCCAAGGTTATATACGGAGGCCTTCTCATGGTGAAAGGTACATGATAGAGATACAGATTTGAGATACCAAACTTATGATCTCATAAGTGGTATTGACAGGGAATGGAGATTGAGAATTGCATGGAACTTATGACCTCATGAGTGAGATTCCATAAAAGAAATTAGTGTAGATTACTTGAGCAAAGGGGTTGGACAAGGAGAACAGGATGAAGTTGTTGCATCTCCATCAAAGGATTGTTAGCACTTTTTACTTGTTCTCATTAATAATCAATGCTTGGCATGTTTCTTTCAAATTTATGTTTTTTCCATGTGAATTTGTCTTCAGTAGATAGATCTATATTTGAGCTAATCTCAGTAGAATAGGAATTCCATTGTATCTTTGTTTGTCCTACAGGACCTATCAGGGAGTTCAGGATCGAAGCTCAGCTAGGACTTTGCAAGGACAAACGTCGTTCACAAGGTACACATCTTTCTTCTTCTCCTTCATATATTATCTTGATTAGATCTAAACGGATGTCAGTGTCCATGTTAATCATTCTTATTTCTTGGCCTTAGAAGTCTAGATACCAAGAGGGAATCCACTTGTCCGCAGGAGGATTCACCTACAACAGAAATTGGCGACTCCACTAGGGATTTTTGTTTCCTTTCCTAGATCTTGTTTTAGCCCTTTGCACACTCACTTGACCTTCTCCATATTGTCATTTTTTATTCTTAGATTTGTTTGATTGCCTCTTTATTTCATCATGATCACCTTGATTGACTGAATTTGCTTGGAATTTTGTTTTTTTTGAGTGATTTTTTGAGTTTTTGGAGCAGAGCACTCCCCCTCTGTTGCTGCCAGAGCACTAGCACTCCCCTTTAGCCTTACACAGAGTGTTAGAATGCTCTGGTGCCCCTTACAACAGAGTAATATCCCTTTTTGTGATAAATTCTCAAGAATTTTCATCTTTCGAAGCTATTTCTTGGTTTTGGCATTGGCTCAGGGATCTCATACTTTCAGTCCATCTTGGTATTGGCTTTCAACACCCTGTTTTCTAATGATTGATCTCATCTTTTTTTTGGAATTTTGATGTTTTTTTTCCTTACCTTCAAGTCATTCTTTGCCTTTGACGATTTAGAGTCGATTTGTCGATTTCTTCTCATTTATCTGACTGAGTGAAAACTTTTGTAAGGAGATTCAAAGGTCTTCTGCACTTTTCCTTTTGATCTTTGAGGTCATTTTCCCAAGCAATTGGTTTTGAGTGGTTTCTCTTTTTCCCTATCATCTCTTGGATACTTATTCTCTTTTTATTGTCATCCTCGAATGTTTGCATTTGAAGTAGCAGAATTGCGTGTCTTTTTGGGAATTTTAGGACATTGTGCATCTGAAATGATGAAATTTTTCTCCTTCTCGTAGCATAGGTTTCATCAAAATGAAAATATTGCATCTTCATCTCTTTGCATAAATTTCGATTCGGTCAAAACACCATATTGTCCACACCATTTTCCTTGTGAGTAACAACAACCTTAAAAATAAAACGCTAAACTAAAAATTGATTAGACATTTTTATATTTTATGGTAGCAAACCTACATTAGATTAGTTGTAGGGATTTGGAATAGGTGTGAAACATAACTTTCCAAAGCTGCAAACAAACATAGGATCTTGTGTTAGGGAGTGGTGAAATCCACTTACTACATTTTGTCCTGGGAAGCCCTTCTCACACAAGGGTCAATCACGGGGTCCCATTGAGACTAGCAGAGTTACTCACCCCGCTTTGTTGGTCTTGGTGTAGAGATTGCACGTATTATGGGGGTCTCTTGAAGGTATACCCACAATGATCATTTGAAGACTTTCAAGTTTATTTCGGGCTAGATACCCTTTCCTTGCACATGGATTGGACTGTCGACCATTTCCCCAGGCATCATTGTTGTAGCTGGTAACCTTAGTGGCCTATCTCTTTAGGGTCTTTACACAAGGTGACTGTGGAGGGGAAAGTCTTCACAGTACCTGGAATCGACGTTGGCCAGACTCACTCGGGCTCCTAGGAGGGTATACCCACGATTATGTGTGGGAGCTTGAACCAGGGTGTAAGTCCGTTAAGCAGGTCATCAACGTAACTTTTCACCTGCTCTATCCCAACCCCTTCTTACTTTGTTCCCACGATGTTGGATTTCATCACCAACTAGTGTGCTCATTGTGAAAATTTTTTGTTTTCTTTCTTGCTTACTAGATTTTTAGAGTGTGTTGTTTGTTCTCCCTAACAGAATCTAGGTTGGAGATTTATTTTTATGGTGTTAGTTCCCGGGATGACCAACGAAGGAACCCCTTTTCCAGGGGAACCCTTTGTTTTTCCTTCTTACATAAACGTTGGTCCTCCTTACATCGCTATTTTAAGCCTTCCAGGTCTCACAATTGGGTTACCGGTATGGTTGTTTTCCACTCTGGTGATCTCGAATGCAAGTGCTTCATTTGTAAGCACACCACCCACACATCAACCTCATGTCAAAATTTCTCCTTATTCATCAGTCAGGTCTCCTTCCATTTCTCATTCTTCACCTAGTGAAAGCTCTGAAGCAAGTAACCAGGTTAATAAGAAGAAGAAGAAGAACCAGAAGGGGACCAAGCCTCCAACTACATCAAATGTTGGATCTAAGCAACCAGCTACTGTTAATATTACTGGGAGTGTTGGTGAGGTCAATAAGGTTAAAATGAAGAATCTGAAACCCAAATTTCCTTGCACTCTTTGTAAGGGTGACCATTTTCTGAGGGATTTCCCTGGTATTCCCAAAGTCTTAGAATTTTGGTCCTCCACTTCATCGGCCCCTGGTGGTCATGCCGGTGATACTCCGTCGACTAGTGACGTTAAGGTTGGTAAGAAGAATACAATTGTCAAATTCCCTTACATGTTATATGAAGGTGATCATTACTCTCACCTTTGTCCTCATATGGATGACACTTTTTCTCTTTTGGAAAAACTTCAACTTCCAAAAGGTTATAATAAGATCTCCCCCAACCCATCGTTAGTTCATGGACTGGTCAATCTGGTTCCATCTCCAGTCAGTCCAGTTGATCAAGCAGTCAATCCAGTTTCCTCCTCGATTGAACCACAAACCCAAGTAGTTGACCCAGTTCTGTCATCGATCAGCCCCACTCTTCATAAAAAGAGTGAAACCAAAGCGGTCGATCCAATCCCACCATCGGTCGATCCCACTCCTCCATTGAGGAGTGCCAAAGTGGTTTCTCTGGTTACTTCATCAGTCAATCCCACTCTTCCTCTGAAGAGTGCCAACATGGTCGATCTGATCCCATCATCGGTCGATCCTACTATCCCTATAAAGAGTAAACCCGATATTCCACATGTTTTTTCTCGTTGCTACAAATTCTATCGTGCTGGGGGGTGTTGTTCCTGAGTTTATGTTTTAAGGCTATAAAACATACCGTCAAGGCATCCAAAAAAAGGTTTTTATAAGAAGGTTTTGGAATAAAGAAACAAAGAAAGACTAGATCAGATTCAGTTTCTCAACTGTCTCTGGCTTGCTTCCTGTTGTTCTTGGATGCGAATATCACGTTCAATAGCAGCCCATGATCTTTCTAACTCAGTCCTATTGGTCGCTGTTTGTAAAATAGTGTTAAATAAGCTTAGGGCAATGTTGGTTTGATCCTGAAGACCAGGTTCTACGTTAGGTTGTCTGCCACTAGGGACTGTCATGGGTGATAGGGTTTTAAAGGTTTGTATATGGGTTTTTTATCAATTGGTTACTTCAGATTTTCATAGATGATATTAATGAAACAACTTTAAAATCTAAAACAGTAATGTAAAAACACAATCAAGGCCGTTTCCTGGTTTTGTAACAATTTTGAAATTGTAAACAATGAAACACAATACAGAGAAATATAAGGCTTTTATCCAGAAAGAATCTTATATTTCACTTAACAATGATGAAAGAAAAACAAGATTTCTAACAAAATTAAATATTAAGAAACAGAAGGTTTTACAGGTCTTGAAATTACTAAAGTAATTTCAGAGGAAAGACTGTAATACATTCAACATCCAAACCAATATGAAATAATAAACAACAATGTATATAACTTCAAATTGATTTACTTGTTAGAAACACACATTAAAAGGAAAATTTAACAAAGCATGATAAACAGGGGAAGAAACATAGTCACAAAGTTGCAGGATCCAGAATCTTGTTTGCGGTTTATATTCCGATGAACTTCAAAGTTAATATTACAAAAATTGCCCTTCTCCAAAATTTCTGAAGCCCTATCTCAGCCTTTTGAAACTATATTTATACTTTTCTATCAAAATTTTTCGTTGGTAACTAACCAACCTCCTAATATTACGGTTACATAAACTAATGTCAACCGTTTACAATTTCTTTCAAAATTCTAAAAAATGAAAATATTTACAAAATTTTAAATTTGCGTTGATGAACTTTCTTTTTCTACTTCAATGCATTGAACATATTTCCCCAAAAAATTTACCAAAACCCTAGGAGCCTCAGGTACTTCATTTGCTTCAAAAGAGAAAAATCTTCTCTGTAAGCCTGACAACTGGCTTTCTATTGTTTTCTCTGTGAATTTAACCTTTTCCAACTTTGAACTTGAAGCTATTATCCACTTATCTATTTCTGCAATGTTGACCGATTTAATATTTGAAATTTGATTTCCTTTCTTCGAGTTCTTATTTTGACTTCAGCTGATGCCTGGCAATGTTGACTTCGCCCAATAACTCAGAAAAACCATATGTCTCTATATTTACTGAATCTTTTTCAATAAGATTGAAGATCCTTTGACAATCTTCATTAATTCCTTTTGTAATTCCTTTATATTCTGCCAATTTTGATTCCCAAACTTTTATCATTATATCTCCTTTTACCTGTTCTAAAATGGATAATTTCTGGTTTTTTCCAATTTCTTCTTTTTGTAAAGAAGTCATTACCTTTTGAAAAGAATTCCTTCCTGCTTTAGCTTCTCTTTCTTTCTGAACTACCTTTTCCATAGACCTATTTGACTCATGAAAATAGTTCTGGATGATTTCCAGATTACATAATATTTTCTGTTGTTCTTCTTCTATGTTTGCATATATCTCTGATGCTTGCGTCCTAAAATGTTCAATTTCAATTACTTGATTAGTAATTGAAATAATCTTATCTTGCAAAAATTTATTTTCATCGCTCAACTTTTGGACCTGTTCTTGAGTAACCTGTATCATGTGTTTTGCCTCATCCAAATTTTTATTCAAATTTTGGATTTCTTGGATGTCTTTGAGTCTAGCTTGTTCTAGACCCTTTTGTATTCCCCAACCAATAATTCTTTCATTTTCTTTTAATCTGTCATGCAACTGCATTATTTCTTGATCCTTTTTCTCAAGCATAGTTGTTAGATTTCCTACAGAATACATGTTATATGATTCTATAGCACCCATGGTTCCTGCTAACTCTGTAGCGAATTCTCCTTCATTGAGTTTCGTTCCATCAATGATAATTTTATGTCTTTTGATCGTTCTTTCTCCTACGGGATGAATTTCCTGTTTCAAGACAGCTCTTCATTTTTTACTGAAAAAATAATCAGATGAGGGGATTTCATCTCTAGAGATTGGCTCTAAGTCACTTACATATAGAACTCCTTCATGAGGGGTTCCGAAAGTAGACTGTAGTGGAGTCAATGCTGTGATAGGACTGCCAAGTTCCTTTGAAGCTTTTCCTCCAACATTTTCTGGAATATCATCAAGAACTATTGGACTTGTTTCCCATCCTTTTCCCTTTCCTGTTTCTGGTTCTTTTTTCTGAGAACCCTCTGTGTTCTGAGGAGGTATTTCAGGATCTTTCAGCTTATCTTTGTCACTTGACTTATCCTGAATATCAGTTTTAAACCCTGGAGGAGTTGTTTCTTGCTCTGGCAATGAAGTCGACATTTCACCTTGTAAAATCTTTGACAGACAGCTTCGTCTATGTCTTTGAAAGGATGCAAACCCCACCTGTGCATTAGGTGACAAGGATTGCACTCTGTTCTGCACTTCCTCATAAGACTTAACATTTTTGAAAACATCATCATAAACTGAAATTTCATGTTCATATGCTTTTAAATTACATTGTATGTAATGCTAACTGATTATTTGGTAAGGGTCGTGTTTCCTGTGCTCTATGCTTGCTAATTTCACTTCGTCCAACAACTCGGCCTCTGCCTTAGAATGGCCTAAGTTTAATAAAATGAATTTTCCAGTATAAACGGGAAAAGATGGCCATGCTTTTTTTTGCTGAGCTTTTAACTCTAACCCAATACCACCCTTGACTAACTGATAAGCCACTTCTCTGCATATCAACCTGTCTGGTAGAATTTTTGGGAGTGCGTGAGGTAGAATGGAACAGCCATAAACCCTAACATAGGAAAAAATTTCCTCAATGAACCAGTGAGCAACTGACTTGAGGTTTTCTATAATGGTATTAGAAATGCGAGGAGGTTCGCATCCAAAGAATATTTTGTGCAGAGGGATAATTGAGTGGTATTTATGAACAGTTTCTGGGCAAGAAACATTCCAATCCAATTCATTAATGGGAAAGGAGTCATAAAACAAATGGCATCCATGATATAAGCTGACATATAAAAAGACATTGGTTGTCCTTTTGACCTAGCTGCTTTGTAATTCACAACCTCTGATGTGAGGTTATCTGACAAAACTTTGTGCCAATTAAAACTGCGTCCCTCTAAAACTTCCTCTAAAAAAGGTGTCCAATCTGCTTGAAAGTGACAAGGATCCTTTCTTCCAAAAAGTCTACATAACATCATTGCTACATAAACCATATATTCGTTTAAGGAAGCTGTGGCATAAATTCCATGTAAATCGGCCCTAAACTTGTTTTCATCTCTAGCCCATCCTCTAATCATGTCAGGGTATGTTTGGCCAGCTTCAATGCATTCTTTTCTTTGAAACTCGGCTAAAAACTCAGAATTAAAAGTGTGTCTATAATTGGGCGAGAGCTTATACATTACTTGAATATGTTCAGGCCTGAATGAGCCGATGACAGCTCCTTGCTTGTTCAGAATGCTTCTGGTCGGGATATCTACTTTTTCCAGTGCCCAACCAATCATATCGGTATATGACACAAGTCTCGGATGTGCAGCAACTTTATGAAGCTCAGACTCGGCAATATCTCGGAGGTGATTTTCCGAATCATTGGCTGCATATTTAAGCTCATCCTCCAATTTTTTGAAAATTCCAGTCCACGATTTGATAGAGTGTACTCTGGATGCAGTAGTATCAGAGATAATATCACCTTCTGGTTGATCTTCATTTTTCTTCGACGCCTTTTTGGGTGCCATAGCTCTATGTTTAACTTGAAAACCTGTAACAGAGAGTGATTTAGCTTTGAAATGATAATACAGACGTTTCAAAAGTTTACTTCGAATATATCATAAAAACATTGAGATTTGTACCTCTGTTATGAAGTTAAGGCTTTTAATGCAAAAGATATTTCCGAAGATATGCATTTAATGTTTGTACTTAGGCTTTCTCGGTGTTTTCAAAAATAATAAAAACTCTCTAAATCGGACAATTACGTATTAAAGGATATTCAAAGAAAGATTAATTTTAAACCTTATTTAGATGGATGATTAATTAGCGTTGATCTTGAATTAAATTTGAAAACCTGCTTTTCGGAGTTTCGACACTTTTGATGTCGAGGAAATATGTCGTCGAAGAACCCCGATTGCCGAAATCGCGATGTATAATTTTAAATTAAAACATTTTTAGTATCTTAATTAATTAAAATTAGACATTTTCGGGATTTCATTAATCGGAAAATCGAGGGTCGGGATTTCGGGAAATCTGATGACATGAAACATGCTTCTCACAAAACCGTGAATCCCAATATCGCGATGTAATTAATTAACTCTTAATCATTCTTAGCAGTTAATAGGTTAATTCAAAACTTTAATTAAGGATTGAATGTATCGTGAAATCGGGAAATCGGGAAACACGATGACAAGATTATTTGCTCTTATAAAACTGCGAATCCCGATTTTGCGACGTGATTAACTTAATGTTTAAACCCTTTTAATTCTGAATTAAGTAAATTATGTTTTAATTAAGTTTTAAAGTATCGGGAAATCGGGGATCGGGATTTCGCAATTCAATTTGCGTTAAACGTGAGATCGGAAGAGCGTCGTGTAGGGAAAGAGTGTAGATCTC
>CBVK0100286495.1:0-22656 GCA_900067695.1 Picea abies
TCTTCCGATCTCACGTCTTCAAGGTAAGGCGAACTTCTTACGACGCTTCATCGCCAACTATGTCGAAATCACTAAGGGCTTCATGCGTTTACTGAAGAAAGACGTTCCTTTTCTTTGGGACGAAGCCGCACAGCGCTCTTTCGATGCATTGAAACACGCCCTTATAACCGCACCTCTGCTACGGCCACCGAATTATAACAAGGATTTCCTATTATATCTGGCTGCCACAGAGTCAACTATCGACATGGTTTTAGTTCAAGAAGATGATTCGTTTTCCGAATACGTGATCTATTACTTGAGCCGAGGCCTCGTAGGACCGGAACTTAACTATACCCATCTTGAAAAACTTGCGTTGGCAGCTGTTCATGTTGTTCAACAGTTCCGTCACTATGTTCTGTTTCGTAAGACCATTGTCATTGCCATCGTGAATCCATTTCAGTACATGTTGACATGACGAGTTATCGGTGGAAAAATCAGTCGATGGATGGTCATCCTTCAAGAGTTTGACTTGGATTTTGTTTCAGCAAAGTCCAAAAAATCACTGGTCTTCGCAGAACTGATCTCGGAACTTCCGGTTGAGTCAGGTGACGTTGTGCCTGAGGAATCGCCTATCTGGGGTGATATGTTTTTAATCGAATCATCTGATCCCTAGTACGGAGATATACTGATATATCTCCAGACTTTGAAGTGTTCTACTTCCGCTTCTCGTGATGAGCGTCGACGAATACGCCATCAGGACAAGAACTATCTTATCCTCAACGATACTTTATATCGGAGAGGTGTTGACTGTATCTTGCGTCGATGCCTCACTCATGGGGAGGCCGTCATAGTGCTCAATGACTGTCATACAGGAGCTTGTGGCAGTCACCTATCTGGGTTGGCAACAGCCCAAAAGATTTTACGAGCAGTTTACTTTTGGCCCACGCTTATCAAAGACTGTATTGAGCCGGTCAAAAAGTGCCATCCGTGCCAAATCTTCTCGCGGAAGATGAGGGCACATCCAGCTCCAATGTTTCCTGTTATCACCGTCGGTCCCTTCACCAAGTGGGGGATTGATTACACTACTTGCAACCCCCCATCAGCACGGGGGCACCGCTATATCATTGTGGCTGTTGACTACTTCACTAAGTGGGTCGAAGCCATGCCGACGTTCAAATATGATGGAGAGACTGCAGCTCTCTTCTTATTTAACTAGATTATAGCACGGTTCGGAGTCCCGAGAGAGATTGTCACTGACCATGGCAGTCACTTTCAGAATCAAATGATGACCGAGTTAACCTCAAATCTTGGGTTACGACAGGAACACTCATCACCCTATTATCCCCAAGCCAATGGGAAAGTGGAAGCTGTTAACAAAACGCTTAAGACAATGCTACAACGCACCATAAACTCAGCCAAGTCAAACTGGCATTTGATGTTATACTCGGCATTATGGGCTTATCGAACATCCGTTAAGACTACAACCTATTTCTCACCTTTTCAACTCATTTACGGGTTGGAGGCAGTCTTGCCCATTGAATGTCAAATTCCATCTCTAAAATTGGCGGTACAATTACTGCCAGAAACTGCTCCACTAGAAGAACAGTTAATACACCTTGAGCAACTTGATGAGCAGCGTCGCGACGCGGCCCTAGCCAACGAGGCTCATAAAAATAGGGTCAAGTGTCAATATGATAGGTCCGTTCGTCCTCGGGTTTTTTCTGAGGGCGACCTTGTCCTGGTTTATGACCAAGATAAGGACCCCCTGGGGGCAGGAAAGTTCAAACCCATGTGGTTCGGACCCTTCATTGTTAAAGAGGTGCTAAAGAAGGGTGCTTATCGTCTGGTCGATTTTGAAGGGAATGCCTTGCCGGAGCCTAGAAATGGACTCTACCTCAAGAAGTACTACTCATAGGGTCACTATGGGTAACTTTTTGTAACATATGTATAGTCTTTGTGCTATCACTTTCTTTCGTTTCTTTTTGCAAAACGTGTCATGGAGGTGTCATTAATGTTATCTTTCATCACTATGGCAGATTTCAAGTGAGTCCGAGGTGTTCATTGGGTATGCGGACGGTGCTAGTCGACACACGCGGAGGCTTGCCTCTGCAGCTTGGGTAATCTTCACACCACAGGGTCAGTTGTTATCTTCTGGAGGGATATGCTTAGGTGACACCACAAACAATGTTGCTGAGTATAGCGCAGTTATTGAGTTGCTTCGTGACGCTTTGTCGTTGGGTATCTCTCACCTCCGGGTCTATCTAGACGCTCAACTGGTTGTGTCGCAGCTAAACAGAATATACCGTGTGCACGATCCTACTTTACACCGAAGATTCCTTAGGGTACGTCTCTTGGAACGCTACTTTGATTATATTACATATTTTCATGTTCCTGGAAGTCTGAATCAAATCACAGATACTCTAGCTAATCACATATTAGATTGGCATCTTGCTCACACATAAAAAGATCATGATCAAACACATGTAAATACATTTGGTACACATCATCCATAAAGACACATAAAAGAAATAAAAATCATATATATACATCTCAAAAAAGGTTTCAGAGTACATAGACGGGCACGAATGCCTCAAAAAATATGATACAGGTGGGAACCATCACGAGTCACTAGGGCTTATGCCCTCAAAAATATAATACAAGTGCTCGAGGCACATAAAAAGTCTACACAAGCTGTTCAGGGCCTGTGGGCCCTGTTATAATCACGAAAAGCCCGACCCAACCGCCTAAATAGTCGGACCCATGTCCGAGGTAACCCCACCATGTGTCGCTGCATCGGGATCGGCATGTCCTCGATCTCGATCATGGGCACTGTGCGAGCGAGCTCAGTAAAGTTCTGCTCAATCTGCCTCAGAGCCCTCTCAGCCTCTCCTGCGGGAGGGTTCCCCGCTACTGCTCCTCCCCTGGCGGCAGCAGCTGCGACCTCTGGCCGTGGACGACGCCTATTCTGCGCAAAGTTGGCGGTCCGCACATGTCCTACATCTGCATGCAACACAAGAGTCACCCGTCAGAAACTCTGTCACCCAAAAAACATGATATATATCAAAAAGACATAAAAATTACATATACAACAAAAAAAACAGTACAGGAGGAGACTTACCTAGCTCTCCTCGCACCTGGCCTGGGGGCACTGGCATCTCCGGATCCCTGGAGAAGTCGATCCCGACGTAAGGATAATCCTCAATCATGAAGATCTGCCGCAACATCCATGCGAAGAAGTCATCATCATAGGACTCTACGACCCGTCCACCACCCTGTCGCGGCATCAAAGATGCCCATCTGCACACCGCAGGGAATGTAGCTAGATGTCCTCGCACTGTCATACGAGGACTAAAACACGAAACTCGCTCAAAGAAGAACGAGCAGAAAATGGTCCCGAACCCGAAGTTCCGATGGGTCCACTGACGACAATCTGTCAATTGCCTCCGCATTACCTCGAGCAACGTGGTGCTCCAGTAAAAAATATGTCCATCCACGCACTGAAGTGAACAGTTCATCTATGCACGCGTAGCCTGATGATGGGCTGTAGATCCGGTAATCCGCCCAATAAGAGAAAGAATGGTCTGTAGAGTAAGGTTGATCACACTGCCAACCGGTACCCAGGAAGTCCTAGTGTTAGTCCCAGCTACACAATACTGGGCGATCAGCTCCGAGACCTTCCTCTCCCCCATAGGAAAGGTATGTAGATCAACGGTGTCCCCTCTCCTCGAGAGGCCCGTCAGAAAGTATATGTCCTCGGTGGTGGGCGTCAAGGATTGCCCCTCTATCATAAAAGCCTCGGCATCAGGATGCCAGTACTCAACCAGGGCGGTCAACAGCCTCGGTTGTGCGCGCATGAATGGACACAAAAAGAATTTGACCAGCCCACATTGTGTCAGCATGGCCATCACAGCTGGATCAGCGGCTACTGCTTCATAAGCAGCCTCATGCTCTCTCTCTCGCCAATTCACATACATCCTGCAAAGCCACAAGTCCAAAAAGAGGGGAGTTAGCATCTTGCATATCAATTTTGGGGTTGCGCGGGGGCTAACCCGCGGGCTGTAGAGGTGACAGTCGCGGGTACCCACGCGCTGCCTGAATCGTGCGCGCGGGTACCCGCGGGCTGTCCCTAGACAGCCCGCGGGTTACTAGGGCCGCCCCTTTAAAAGGTGACGGCCACCCCCCCAAACCAATGAAAAACTTAAATACAAGTATTAAAATGCAAGATAGGGGAATTTGTACTTACTTGGTCCAAACAAAAGTCGATTTGGTCCACAATAGCTCCTGGAATCTCGATCTATAGAAAAGGGGTGTTTTTCGCTCCAGACACAATTTCCAAATCAGCAATGGTAATAATGAGCTGTCAACCTCTATTTATAGAGTTTTTGGCCTCTTTTTGTCGCCATTTTAGGCCCTTTTATCAGTTTCTCTAAACCAAAAATCATTTTGGGAGATTCCGAAGTTATATAAAAAGGAATTGACCAGGTATCGGGACGTTTTCTTTGAAGTTTCGAAAAAAAAAAAAAAATACACATAAGGGCGGTCCATAAATTTTTTATTTTTTTTTTCCAAAAATCAACCTGAGCATATAGGGTAGGATTTGATCCCCACTGTTGCATCTTTTTGCCTTTGTTTTTTCAAACATAGGATCGACCCCACCCGGTTGTGATGCGGAACCGTCATTTCTGCTCTAGAAGCATTGCAACTTGGTGGTAGAGCTTACCGAAACATGGATGCCCTAGGTAGTTCCTGGTTGCATTATGGTGTCCATGTCGTTCCTAAACAAACTTAGTAGGCTCGGGAGTCCGTATAGTCTTTCCTGATTATGAGTTTGAGCCTCATTTGCATGGGTCTTTGTCACTCTTTGTCTTACCCTCCGGACTCCCAAACACATAACGGGTCTCCTTTTAAGCCCTTTTCAGACCCTTTAAATATGAAAAGATTGCCGAGCGATCTTGTGACCCGTCACGCTCGTTAAACTGAAATTTGAAGTCACGTCTATCCGGCGGTAGTTTACCCCTTTTTCGGTCCGGACGGTCAACTGTACGAATAAAGGAACGCTCTATTGAATTTTCATTCTTTAGAAGAGTATCCTCAGGTATAATTTTATTCCTTTTCGGGCCTGAGGGACTAAATCTACGAAAAAGAAACCCCCCCGGAGTCCATAGTTAAGCTCTTTTCAGACTCCCTAAAATTGAAAAGATTGTCGAGTGACCTTATTCTTTCACACTCGTTAAATGGTCCAGAAGAATATTCCTGACGGAGTCCATAGTTAAGCTTTTTTCAGACTCCTTAAAATTGAAAAAATCGCCGAGTGATCTTGTCCTTGTCACACTCGTTAAAATGGTTTTGAATTGACGTCTGGTTGGTGCTAGTTTACCCCTTTTTCGAACCAACTAGACTATTAATGAAAAAGGTACCCCGGTGGAGTTTCCTTTTATGTTTTTTCAGACTCTCTAAACATGAGAAATCACCGAGCTTCCCTTCTTTGGGCTCGTTAAACTTACATCGAAGGACGTTACCATTGTGTGTTCTATCAACCGCATTTGCATCCTTTACCCATCAACCTCGTAACAGTTTGCGTCTGCATTTTAACACCTTTGGCCACTGGAGGATTTTTCCGAGTATCATTCCTAGAACATCAGTCTTGTCATCTAGCCTTGAACTTGCATGTTTGCGATCCTCGTTCCTCCCTTGTAACGTAATATTCTCTTATTCTTTTTTCAAATATTCAAAAAGAACAAAAAAATCAAATATACCCCAAAAAGAGGATGGGAAAAGTATTTTCTTTGTTGGCAGCATCATGAGTCGCCCTTGGATAAAGCACATCTGTCTGTTTGATTCATCAGACTTTGGGATGTAGTACGACCTTAGGAAGCTTTGCTCGTTACAGAGTTGAGTCCTCCACCGTTTGGTTACTCTTCCAAACATATGGAGAGTTTGCGTTGCCTCCTGCTTCGTAGACTTATGATTCACCGATATGCTGCCTGAGTCTTATCACTTGTCGTGCTTTTATCCAAGGGAAGTTTGTTACTTATCCTGAGTCGGCCACTCTGCAATATGTCTCTTGTCTGCATACCCGGCCACCCTGAACATCCAATCAAGTCTTTGTTCGAAATCCCTGAAGCCTTCAGTCCGATCATCCAGATTATCAAATCCGTCATTGACGAGCCGTTGAAGACCTCTGGGTAGTGCAGTCGTACACTCATATTACACTCCTACCCGAGTTAGAAGATTTTGAAGTTGTTTCTCGAGCTCTGAAGTACAGCCATCAGGCCAAGACAACTTCTGAGAGATGGATACTTCCTATGTATATCTTTCTGATTTCGAGATGTAGCTCCGCTGTGTATTGTTCGCGGCTACTCTTTATAGTTATTTGACATGGATCTACAGTGTATTTGATTGGTAGCCATGCGTTCTATTTTATCCCGAGCATGGGTATGCCCGCCTCGGTGAGACATTTGATATTTTTGCAGATGGCACGTCCCGATTCCTGATTTCTGGGCTCACTTATTCAGCACATCAGTACAGATTGGTAAAGAATTGGTAATGTATTTTGGCCATCAGATGCTCTTCTGACCTCACACATTAGGGGGCATCTATTATAACCCTAAATTGCACTACCCCTGCTTACCTAGCATCAGGCCTACTCATGCCTCTTCCTAGCCAAAGCCATGCTGAGTAATTCCTCAAAAAACCACTCAAAACAAGCAACCCGCGCCCTAACTTCTCACTAGGCGCGGGCATCCACTTGCTGTCCTTATACTGCACGCGGGCATCCGCGGGCTAACCCAAAACAGTCCGCGGGTACCTAACAAAGAAAAAAATCAGGAAAGTTTCCGCCGGGACTCAAGGCTTTTTGTCAGTTAACTGGAACTCCGAGCCATGCATGGCCGAGAGTTCGCCAAGAACCCTAGCTCCTCCTAGCCTATAAAAGGAGGGGTAGGGATACTATTCAAAGGAGGAAAATCATAGCAAAGAAACTCTGCCAAATTGCCAAGCCAATTTTGTCCCCAACCCTTTAGCTTTGCCTCAAGCTCTAGGAGAAACTCATGCAGCAGCAGTTGGAGGACAGAAAGAAGAGGAAGAGCCCAGGATCAGGATCGTGGAACAGTGGCCAATCTCAGAAATCATTGTAAGTTGATTTGTATTGATGCTAATGAAAAAGATACTTTTCCCGTCCCGAAATATATAAATCTCATCTATGTTATCTGATTTATGTTTTACATCTAACCCCCTAGTAGATCAGTAGCATGCATATATGTTTTTGTCTTGTTTGCAGGAGAAGCGTTGTGGAAGGAGCAGCAGCAAGGAGACAACAACTCAACGGAGGATCTACTTCAACCTTCAGTAAAAAAGGTTGGTTCATTCTTCTGGTGCTTGTCTGAGAAAAGGGGTTGAGATTTTGGGTAGAAGGATAAAGGTTAAATCTGAAGGGTCATGATCTGCGTATAAGCTTAGAACCCTAGCTTATTGGTCTGTAGGGTAGATTACCCCACAACATGTGGATATACTCACCAAATCCTTGGGAAAAGGAAAGTTTGTATTCTTCAAGGATAAGCTTGGAGTGGTGAGTAACACTTTTCTCGGTAAGGAGTGTTAAAATAATTAAAAAGTACCTAGGAAAGTGTTTCTCATCAGCTAGGCACCTAAGGGGTGAGAAAGTGCCTAATGTGGACCCTAGTCATTTAACTTGTGAGAGACAAATTAAAAGGTGACTTTATGACTTAAGTGAGAGGGTGAGTGAATGGACACTCAATCTCATCCACTCATCTCATCTAATCTCAACTGTGAGATGAGATGGCTCTTCACCTTCCCTCATGAGGTCGATTATCCCATTCTTAGGTAGTTCAACAGTTTGAGAGAGAGTTGAGAAAGGAGAAGTCGAGCCGACTTGAAGAGGATATTTTTGTTGCTAAGAGAATGAATTCCAAGGTTAGCATTGGCATTCAAATTGAGGAGAGAGTACATCATTAATTGCAAGTCGTATTGTACATATTTGGGAGGCTGTGCAGCTTGAAAGTTGGCACAAAAATTGAGGCAAAGTACATCGTTGAAGGAGGACCGTATTGTATGGATTTTTGAGGAGGTCGTATAGTACAAATTTGCACAAAAATTGAGGAGAAAGGTACATCAATAGGAACAAGATGTATTGTACAGATTTTAGTAGTCCATACTGTTGTTTATTGCTGCATAGAAATCGATAAATTTGCTATGTGTTTTTTTGGAGTTTTGGCATAGTTCCCAAGGCATTTATTGCACAAATTTGTGTTTTTACAGTTTGGCACATTTTTTGAGGTGGTCATACAGTCAAAGGGTGCACAAAAATCAAGGAGATGACCTATGCATTTGTACATGAAATTCCGTTACGAATTTTGAGGATTTTTTCTCAGTATTTTGAAGACAAAGCTTGGCATGGTTTTCGAGATAAGTTTGTATTAAATTTATGAAATTACTGACTGCTATAAAATAAATTTCCTCAAACCTCTGAAATAATAAAAAATCTCTCTCATTGGTTTTCCCCTTGTGGGTTTTTCTAGGGTCGTTGATTAGACCAAAAATCTCTGTGTAAATTTTCTGAATCTTGTGTTGTTGATAAGATTTTATTTTTGCATTAAATATTGTTCAAAATCCTCATGTTTCAGTTCTAAAAAATTTGTTTATATGTTGAGTTTCTTTAGCTGTCATATAACTGGGTTTGGGCATTAAACATTGACTCAAATTCAGCGAGACTTGAAACTGGGTGGGGTCTGAAATTTTACAATGTAAATGCAAGATAAACATGAATAGAACCATTCAATGAAGAAGAATTGCAAAAATTTCACCTACATTCATCTGGAATGATCAAGCATAAACCCTAGTTGAACACTTCCACCAAGAAAATTGCCAAGATAGTCCAAGATTAGCCTCCTCCAACAAGTGCGCACTAAATTTCAGTCATAAAACCCCAAGTATGGTGCAAAGTTCAGGCCTCACTATGTGTGAGTGAAAGATGATGAATAATATAAGGGCTAAAACGCTTATTTATAAATACCAATGACCAGAATTAGGTCAAAAAGGTCGACATGGCTAGTTACATGTAATATCTAGTTTTTACATTAAATGTCATAATAAAACCCTAAATCAAGATGTAAATATGATGTTGTTCCCTTTTAGGGTAACGTTAGGGCTTCTTATGGCAACGATGGCCTCCAAGAGAAAAACATTAGGCCTCCTTGGGCCTTTGGATCCTGCCACATGTGGCACTTGGCACACAACTACCTCCAAAGTGTCCAAAACATTGAGTGACATCATGGGTCACATGTGTGATGTCATGGGTTACATGGGTGAAATCATGGGCCTTCCAAGTCCTACGTCATGCTGAGAAGGGAAAGACCCCCCTGGGTCCAGGCCTGCTAAGTTATCCCTGGTGGAACATCCCTTTCTCTCTCTGGTGCAAACGCTTGATCTGTCTCTGCCCCTGGCTGGGTCTCAACGTCCATCTGGTGGGATTTTAGCCCTATGGAGATCTGAACTAATCATCTCCCCATATGTTCTTTTCCATTGAGTGTGGCCCTACAACATCAACAAGTACGCCCTCCATGGGCTCATAAGTCACAAGGATCATAGAAATGTCAATCACATCTAATAATCAAGTTATTTAAACATGTGCATGAAACCCTCTTTCCCAGACAAGTGCTCAAATACATTATGCTATTCTACAAGAAAGGTTTGGAGGGGACACTAGGATGTCCTATTGGACTAGTGCTCATTGAATGTGGCATGTTTCCGGGTGAAGACAAATCCAGGTCATGTAAGTGGATGAGGTGGTGAGGGATGAATGGGAAAATGGGTGCAATGATAACAAGGAAATGTATGGATTACCTTTGGGTGCCTATGAAGAGGGTGAGTTGCACCTTGTCATGGATGCAAATGTTTCCAAACCCATTCATGCCTTTTATCTTTTATTCTTATTAATTTTTCTTTCCAGATACTGGTTAGGGGACACTGCCCTGTCGTGGTGACTAGTGGTGAAAATGTTACCCACAATCATTTCATGGAAATGAGAAGGTTGGCTCGTGATGAGACCCCCTTTCTCTTGTCTATGCCACCAAGAGCCACTACATTGGTGTGGTGACCAACTGGATGGTAGTGTCATACCTCTACATGCCCATGGACCTAATAGGTTAGTGTTGATTCTTCAATAAGCTAGGCTTAAGCATGAAGTTCATTCCATTTTAGCATTTTACTTAAACCATAATCAATTATGTTGCAACAACCAAGATCATAAGAAGAAACACCATGCACAAGTAAACAAGAAGTATCCTGGGAAACCCTTCTCAAGAAGGGAAGAAAACCTAGCCAAATCCTTTACTATATTCTTCAAGAGAAAGACCTGCAGCACCAAGAAAACCTAGCACACATGAGGGTGCTTTAAAACCCTAGAAGACTAATGCCCAAGAGAGGTGTGCACTTATCCCAAGAAGATGTACTTGCTTAAATTTCCAAACTCACACAAGAGATATGATTCCTCAATGGGGAATTTACCTTTACTTATATTAAACTTGACCTGTCAACAAAAGTGTCTGTTGGCACAATAGGGCTGACCTTTCCATCTCATAATATAATTAGTATTAACCAAATTAATTATCTTTTACACTAAGGTGGGTTCGACTTGTACCCTTTACATTACAATTAGGGTTACAAGTAAGTCTGACTCTTGAACAATATAGCAAGGGATCTCATACACCCACTAGTGCTTAGCCACTATGGGAACATCCATAGGGATTTCCATATCTCTGGCTCACTGCATTACACAGAAGAGCCACTCTCACTAGTGCTCACCCACTAGGATCACGTTCACATGTGCTCATCCACAGGCACATCCACTCAACAGATCTTATTTTCCTCTGCATTACACAAGAGAGTCATCTATAGATCATCATCAACTCTTTGATTAAAGGAGGCTAATAAATCATCTTAATCTCTATCACATGATGATGCACCCAACTCTTTGGGAATTCACACGTCCACCTTGTGCTCAACCACAGGAATGTCCAACTCTGCAGATCTCCTTTCTTGTTGTGTTACACAAGAGAATCATTTGGAGTTCTTCTCAACTCACTATAAGGAGGAGGACATCTCTACATTCCAGATCTGTCTCAGATAGGAACCACACACCCCTCTCAGGGGCTCTCTCTCAGGTTTGTTTCCTGGAGAATGTCTCACGCAGTTGTAATCATCAAGAGTTGGCTCGTGATGAGACCCCCTATCCTCCAACTAGGTCTTGATTTATTATTTTTATGGGTCTGTATGTCTCTTGTTGAGAATCATTTTATTGCTTTCTCAGGGATCCCTAGGTGAAGCATCTTTTTCCCACAAGGTAAGGTACAACCCTTTGGTATTTTGGCAAACCCAATGCCAAGAGTAGTGTATGGGATGGATGAGCGGGAAAATGATGAAAATTGGTAAGCATGGTGGGAACGAGCGATGAACTTTCATGAACCCCCCCAGTGGCAACTCAAACCCTATGGGAACCTGTCATTCCCCCTAGGTGCGGTCAAGTGGAAAGGCATAAGGTCCAAGACCACGTTAGAAGTAACAATAATTAAATGCACATATTTAAATGTTTTGAGAATCATAGTGACACATACCATGATAACCAAACTCATTACCTCATGGAGCAAGACCCACTATTGTTGAAGGACCAAGCCGATGCAATGGATGTTGTTTTTGCTGACAAGGTGGAGGCGCTGAAGAAAAGGAAGGATGGGCCCTCCAAGGCCAGGATCAAGTCAATATAGCTCTTGGTACTCCATGTCTAGGACCTATGGGCCTTGAGACATAATCTCCTTAGTTATCCCTAGACTAGGGGATAACAATAACAATGAAATCATAAGTGAAGGACTAGAGTTACCTCCTAAATCTTCGACATATTCTCTAACATGAACCACTTCTTCTACATAAAACATTTAAGCCACCCTCCATTCAAGAAAATAAAGAACCCATGAAAAATGGTACTCAAATAGGGAAACATCATTAATTTGTAGTTTCCAAGTGACAATTCCCTAGTAAGCATAACAATTTAATTAATTTTGATACTTGCTCAAGTTTTACCTAGGGAAACATTATTAATTGCATTGAATGAGTCAATTCCTAGGGAAATATCACATGTCCTAAGTTTTCAAGTATGATATAGGAAATTAATGAAGTTAGTTGACGGAAAGGGAATGGGGGAATGATCATGTGATGTTTTTCAAAGTTGTAGACATGCGTAGGTCAATCTTTGTGTCTCCAACTTTATTTTAGCAACACACTTCTTTTTTTACAATGACCTTCTTGAGGGAGTCTTACTACTTCAGTCTGCACAAGCTTCCCCTTTGTTTTATTTTCTTTTCTTTTGACAATTTTTTCTAAGTCTTTTTTTCTTTAGACAAGCATTTTCCTCTCAAGACTTTAAAAGGAGGGGGACCATAGTGAAGTAGTTGTACTTTTTTTTCTTTGCTCTTCACATATTTAACCTTTATGGCTTTATTTGATTTAGGCCTTCAAATTTGACTTTTTCTTTTGACCTTTGAGAAAACATACATGATGGGATATCAATTTTTAATGTGGATGGAGATGAATGATACTTAGGGAGATGGAAAATGATTATAAATGGTTAGGATATGGAATCCGCTATCTAGTCTAAACGCCTAGTAGTGTGAGTAATCTTAAGGTGGACACACTTCTAACAAATAAGATGTTTCTCAAGGTAATATGAAGCAAGTGATAATATTTTGTATGTTATGACATTCTAATAAATTGTTGCAAGATAACCACAACGACACACCAGAAGTTTATATCAACATCCCTAGGTAAGTATTACACATGGAGTATCAATGGAGTGACTTGGAGCATCAAGGTGCATTGATATCTGAGCATTTGCAAGAAGCACATCATGGTTTTTCGAGCGGTCATTATGTTTGAATTGGAGAATGAAAGGACTCAGTTTGGATCTAAGAAAAGATCCATGATATCTCATGCAAGTAGGTACATGATATCGTTGTGAGGGTATCCAAAGTATGTTACCCCTAAGAGGATAACATGCAAATCACAAGAAGAAGAAACTAAGGGAAAAGTGGATGATCATGGATGCCATAAAATATTATTTGATCCCTCACACATACAAGAAGAAGACGACAAAGGAAATGTATGATGCCCTAGTAAGCCTCTACCATAGTGAGAACATAAATAGAAACATGATTTTGTAAAACAAACTCAAATCCATAGAGATGACCAAATCAGATTTAGTCACTAGTTTCCTTATAAAGGCCACGCAGATTCATGATCAACTTGCAATAGTTGGGAAGAAGAGTGCAAATAGAGAGCATGGTGAACATGGCACTAAATGGATTCCCATCTTCATGGGAACCATTTTTCAAAGGTGGTTCTAATAGGTTACTATCTAGGTATGTCTTTGAGCTCAAGATGGATCTAAGTTTCTGTTGTCACACACTTGTTTTTTGTTGTTTTATATTAGAAAACAAATCAATAACTTCATTGTTGTTTTCTTATGGTTACATAGTATTTTTAGGTGCTCTAGCATCTAGTTTTAGTCACCAACAGGTTAGCACATGCATACCATAAAATATGTTACACGCCTCTAGATGTTTACTGTTGAAATAAAGTTGTTCTAAACTCTAGCATACATGAAAATGAACACAGGTGTTTTTGGTCAACATGATCCTGGATAAAACCCCCCAGGGGAAAACCAGTTTGGAATATAAGTCCATATATGTGAAGAATAGAAGGTGGAATACAACAAGTACATGAAACAAATGAACCTGATACAATAGTAGCTTGTCTCAAGATGCAACACAAGTACAAGAGTGAAATATTCGCCCTAGCATGGTGTGCCCTCCTCACAAGTTGTCCAATCCACTGAAATGAAGCGCCCTTTCTCCCTAAAGCTCTGGTGAAGAAACCCTTGCACAAAAACTAGTTTTTGTGTGATACCTCTCCACTGAATCTGTCGTCAAAGCAATCTGACCATTGCAAGACCTCCCTGCTATAGGTGTGCCCTCCTCGTCAAGTGCACCTTCCTACAAGCAAGAAAAACAACCACAAATAAATGAGGGTTCAAGCCTCCATGAAAGGAGGTGCACAAGCTTCTCTCAACCATAGCCTCCATCCTCTCCTCAATGATCTCTCTCAAACTATCGAAGTGAACATAAGAGTGAATGAGCCTCTCTTGGCCTTAAGGAAACCTAAAATATGGATGGATGAGATCACCCATCTCATCTCTAATCAAATATTGAAATCATCCCATAATAATCTCACTCACAAACCCACTTTGGGTTAAGTTCACTTTATGTCTCCTAATTCACCCACAAAGTGAATTAATAGTCATTTAGGCTAAAATGACCAAATTTCACTTTTGACTTAAATCTCCCAAGTCAAAGTGAAATTAGACATAAAGTACAAGGGGAACACTTGTGTTTAGAAGCTCACAAACAAGGGAACCACTTCCCAAGGTACACAAATCTTAGCATTTTTTTCTCGTGAGAACCTTCGTAACTTTTTAAGGTTGTGGGATGACCATATATCCATGAGGATACTAGGATGGAGTCAAAGGCCAACAAGAAGGGTGGTAATGAGAACCTAGCCTTATTGATCAAACAAATAAGGGTAAAGGTAAAGTAACAAACAATGTTAGGGGAAAGAGTGAGGAGTCACTTATTTTTCAGACCAAATAGGGACAGGTTCTCATTACCACCCTTCTTGTTGGCCTTTGAATCCATCTAGGTCTCCTCCTAGATACAATCATCCCACAACCTTTTAAAGTTAGGAAAGAAGAAACTGAGTAAAATCAAGTGCTTCATTTGTCATAAGAACAATCATTATGCATCACAGTTGTTATCGGACTAATCGGTAGGTGTGGACACTAACAGATCTCCCTAGATCCACCTAGATCTAGAAAAAAATAGGACATGACATGACTCTTTCCCTAAGTTTTGACCATTGAATTAGCTAGTAGGAAGGAACAAGTAACATACCTTAGTATCACTTCCTAGGGTCTCTATTTCTCCCGCTTCGCTCTGGTGCTCTCATGAGGTCAAGACCAAGACAACACAAACCAACCAAAGTGAAGATAGCAAAATATATTCAATTGTCAACTTATATGTATGATCAAGGAATTACACAATAAAGTGAGAATAGCTTTATGGGAAAGGCACATGCCACTGTATCATATTAATTGAAAGTTAAGATTACAACTTGATAGCCTTGATGTCGCAAGCTTCCTTTTGATGGCTCTCGGCTCCAACACACACACTTGTTCAATCCTTGTATGAAGAATATCAAATCCTCTTGATAGACTTGCTAGAGTCTCCAAGCTTATGTTCAAGCTAAGTCCTTCACACAATTCTTTCACCAATTCTCCAATGAATCTTGCTTAACCTTTTCCATGAGAATTCCATCAATATATAGGAGAGAATGAGATGGTTACTTAGATAAGAATGATCCCACAATATCAGAGAATCCAGTACAAGGATAACCATTCGAATGCCAACCCATTCTTCTAGAAGATTCCCTTCTAGAACCATAGAGAATTCACCTTTTTCCATGCTTTAGAGAAGGTCTGCACCCTAGCTATGTTACACAGTGCGAGAATTTCGCACCCCATCTTAAGGCAGCCTACGAGAATGGGTCATTCTCGCACTCTGGGATACTAGCAACCTGCGAACTCTCTTCAAAAGTGAGTTTTCTAGGAAGAGATGAATATAAATTTTCTCAGGAGAAAGTTCTTATGAGAAGCCTGAGTAAACCAACATCAATACATCATCATGATGACCAAAATCATGGGTAACAGAATGCCCCCCCAAAGTATGAGGTTGGAACCAATGACAACCGAAAGACTTTGTAAGTTGCATGTGTGTGTTGGGAACCAGGAGCGCACCTAATCAGAAACTTGCGAACAACTAAGCATCTACATAATATCACATATACCAATTCTGAGGTAGGCATTCCCATACTCAGATCACAGATGTATGACATTGTAGACATAGGTCATGGCCACCAATCATACACTGTGGATCCATGTCGTCAAAATATAGCATAGCCACCAGGAATACACTGTGGATCTATGCGAGAAATTTCAAATTAAGACGACATAGCCACGAGACATACACAATGGATCTATGTGTCTCAAATTATACATACTCCATCACAACCTGGACAAAGAGATGATATCCAGGGTCTTCAATCTCATCGCCCAAAGTATGAATCTAACCATGTGATTACATGTGTTGAAGTCGAACATGGTAGAAACCACTTGATTACCAGTCATTGATGAAACCGTTAACAAGTGCGAGGGAAATCACCATTGATGTCAATGACTCCCAAGGTACTCTAGTACAATCCATCGAGTGTGAATGAGTGAGTTGAAGTCAAACATCTAATGGAATATTTCGATCAGGGGTCAATGATGTAAACCCACTGTCGAAAGCGAGGAAACCTGCCATTGAGGCATGCAAGTTCCAAGGTACCAAAAAATTTCTAAGTCTTGTTTCCGGATAACGAGGTAAAGTCGATGGAACAAAACTCATCACAGGAGGGCCTTGATGTATCCCCCATCAATGACACGAAATGAGTAACGGATTTTGAAGGTGGAACAGAGTATGATGTAAATTGAACTGGACACAGGGAAGGCCGACACGAAGAGAATGGACAACTGCAGATGGCCGACTCAATAGAGGTTTTAGATGGACTTCTCTTGAACATATGAATGACATGACCAATGATTTGGCAGCATTGACTCAAAGATGACATAGGGAATGACCTTGTAGCAAATCGAATGAGAGACAAATGGATTTCCTAAACTGGCTTCAAATATAATGAATAGGGGGTGTCATGTTCAAGAGCGACACTTACTGCCAATCAATATGAAGATGATAACATATCCCTTTCCCAAATTTTCCCCCACCATTTCTGGCAAGTACCTCTTTATTTTTACGCAAGCTTGAGGAGGATAACATATGCTTGTTGATATAATCTTATCCTTTGGATAAGTCCTTCGGAGTATGTTTAACGAACCCTAAGAAGGAGTGGTTCGGTCTCATTACGAGTCTGTCGATGTTTGTTTAACGAGTCCAAAGATAGAAAACTCGAAGGTTTTTCATGATTATAGAGTCTGGAAAAACACTTAAAAGAGAACTCTTTCAGTTCCTTTTTCGTAAAGTAGTTTGATGAGATCGAAAAAGAGATAAATTATCACCCACCAGATGCTTTCTTCAAATACTTTATCGAGCGTGAAAATAGCAAGGTCGATCGACTATCTTTTCATGTTTATAGAGTCTGAAAAGAGATTAAAGAGGACTCCAGGGGGGTTCCTTTTTTGTATAACCTTGTTGAGCCCGAAAAAGTGATAAAAGTATGCTCGATCGCATTCTCATGTATTTTCGAGAACAAGAACGGACAAAGACCACGCTCGAGGTTTTATATGAAAACCATAAAAAACAATCAAAACACACGATGACAAAGAAAAAATATGTTTGTATCCTTGTACATGAACATCGAAGTTGTTACACCTTCAAAAGTTACACTCCAAAGGGAATTAGGGATTAGGGTTTAATAAATAAATAATTATAAAAAACCAAATAACATGGTAAAAGTAAATATAGAGTAAAACTCTTTTTACCATATCATTTTCACTTTTCCACTATTTGAGCCCAAAAAAACCCTCTTTTACCCTCGAAGTTCGGTGTCAGATTGCGAGAGTTATGAGCATCCATTCATCGAGCCGTCAACGAAAGTGAGGTAGGCTCTTTGTCCTCTACTCTTTCATGGTTTAATTTTGCATTTTCATTGGTTAAAATTCATATTTTGAGTTGGTTTTGTGAGCCCTACTTGTGCTCAGCCATTCTCGCATGTGGGCTACACGGGACCTGCGAGAATGGGTCATTCTCATAGGTGAGCCCACAGCAGCTTGCGAGGTTCTCGCATTGTGCCTAAAGGGCACCTGTGAGAACTGCAAAGCACAATAGTTTTTTAAAAAATTACTCAATGAAATAGAACCAATTCATGAATAGAGTTGCTAATCCTCTTTTTGTGCTTCTTATGCAGGTAATTGGCCATCAAAATGGTTCTTGAATGGCGTGAAAGGGAGCATGAAGAAGACAATTCCATTGCCAAAAATCATCCACCCACTATTGCTTCTTTGAGAAATTGTGGCCTTCTGAAGTACTTTCATATCCCGGGCATGAGGGCCAAGTCAGGTTATTAGAGTACCTCGTGCATATGTGGGATCCCAATCAGCAGGTATTTCATGTAGGGGTCCACACACTATCCTTAGATATTGAGGACATTTACTTCTTGAATGGATTTTCACGACATGGGTACCACGTGAGCCTGACTAGTAGCAGAGGTGGTGGGCTGCCAATGAGTGAGTACTGTCGCTTACACTGTGTTCCCGAGACAGAGAGGAAGAAAGGGAAAGTAGTTTTTTGGGGAGTACGGGATTTGACCCTCCGTACTATCTTGTTTACCATAGCTCAGATGGTTGGGAGCTCCACTCCTCACATGACGCTATAGAGTTACTTCCAGTATGCTATAGAGTGTATTGAACCTCAGGTTTTTAACTGGACAGATGTAGTGCTTCGTAGCATAAAAAGACAGTTGACCAAATGCAGGCGAGGCAACCTGAAGCAATTTGTGTATGGATATTTGTTAGTTTCCTTCTTTCTCGAGAGGGTTCCATTACTAAGGCTACAGATGGAGTGGAATTTACCGGCTCCCAGGGATCCAAGAATGCTGAGATGGTGTCAGCTCATGGATCGACACATAGCTAGACCAATTATCAAGTATCATGATACCTTCTTCAACTGGCTGCAACCATAGATGTTGATGGTTGATGATTATACTTATGACGAGTTGGATTTCTGAGGAGATCCAGACTTAGTCCTGCCGGAGGATGCTCAGTGGGGGGAACTTGGTAAGAAGTACACAATTTTTTTTTCTTTTTAAATGTTTTTGTGAATTTTATCATATTCAAATGTTTTTTATATGTTCGTCCAAAGACTAAATACAAAATTTGTTGTTGATGACACAGATGTGGGACCTTATCGACCTCTTGGTACTTCTCCCATTCAGCGGTGAGGAGAGGTAGCGCCAGTGCCACAATGGGAAGCCGGGGATTATCAAGCAGTGGAACAAAACCTAGAGGGTTTGACAATGGATATTCCAGATATGCCTCTTGGAGAGGTTCCACGATGTGCTCAGCGTCATACAGTAGGAGTGTCAGAGTCCATGAGTCAACTTCTCTTTAGAGTTTCCTGGGCAGTCGTGTGTTACCGTGAACGTCATCCATGATGTCACTTTGTAGAAGCTATGAGCTTCAGATTTTGACATTTTGGTCTTCGGACAACACTTTTTTGTAAAAAACTCTTTTGATCGTTATATATACAGACGGCTTCTAGCAGTTTATCATGTGTTATGAAAATTGATTTGATTGATTTATAAATGATCCAAATGTCTGTCTAATACATAGTTAGCTAATGCATCTGTTAATGTATTTAGACATCTAGGAATATGTTGATATTCAATGTAATCAAAATAACGTTCCAAGAGGCGAATTCACAAATACACCCGTAACAAAGTAGGACTTCGAATAGTATAGACATTACTTAACTATAGTACTACAAGCTGCGAATTGAGTCGCACAACCAAATGACGGATTCCAAGCGAGATAGCATCAACCAATAATTCAATAACGACACTATAATCTGCAATGTTGTTGGTCACATGGCCGAGACACACACCTCGTAAGGAGACAAGTTCATTTGTAGGGGCGTAAATTTCTCATGCAGTGGAAGCAAGGTTCTGAGTACTACGGATAGCACCATTAGCGAAGACAATATAGGGTAGCAAAGAATCTGACATCTGGAAATCAAACACAACGTCACATAAGGGCAGAGACCAGACAACGACAAAATAAAGCTATAGTAACACACAAGAAGTATGATACAATAAAAATACAAGTACTCGTGCACAGATGATTTTATGCATAGTACTTCTTCAAGTACAACCCATTCCTGGGTTCACTCAAAGGGATAGGATCGTAATATACTAACTCATAAGCTCCTTTATCCAAAACTCGTCGAATGATATAAGGACCTCGCCACATGGCTTCAAATTTTCCATCTCCTAGCATATCGCGATCTTGATCATAGAGGAGAACAAGATCTCCTTCGTAGAAAATGCGAGGCTTGACATGTTTGTCGTATTGGGCCTTGACATGCTTTTTCTGGGCTTCAATGACTAGGGTAGCATCACGTCGAGTTTTGTCTAATCGCATAAGATACAATAGACGTTCTTCCTCAGTAGAAGTGTTTGGTAGGAGTTCAACAACTAGTTTTAAAGAGGGTATCTTGCATTGAATCAGGAGAATGGCTTCCAAACCATAGACTAACCAGAAAGGTGTAAACCCAGTAGCAGATTTGACGGATGTTCGGTAGGCCCACAATGCTGAAAACAACATTGTGTGCCAACTTGTTTTGTGAATCCCTATCATTCATTGGAGCATAGTTATGAGAAATTTTTTAATTGCTTCGACCTAGATGTTGGCTTGTGGGTAATAGGGCGTTGAGTTATCATGGCGAAGACCCAACTTTTCAGTAAGTTCGGACATCATGAAGTTTCTGAAGTGGCTACTGTGATCAATGAAAATAGCTTGGGGAACACCAAGATGAGTTATGACGTGATTGAAAATGAATAACACTGCGGTCTTTCCAGTGTTGTCAAATGTCGGCATCGCCTTGGCCCATTTCGTAAAGTAATCAACGACTACAATGATGTAGCCATGCCCCCTAGCCAAGTGAGGGTGACATGTCATGAAATCGATGCCCCATTTCGCAAAGGGACCAACAGAGACCACAGGGTGAAGAGGAGCAGGATGTGATCGTATCTTCTGATTATAGGTCTGGCAAGCATGGCATTTTTGAATGACGATTATGCAGTCGTTAAATAAAGAAGGAAAAAAATACCCTACTCGTAAGATCTTCTGGGCAGTAGCATACCTAGACATATCACCACCACATGCTCCAGAATGACAGTCATTCAGAGATTTATCAGCTTCGTTGAACATTAGGCAATTTCAAAAAACAGAGTCAATCCCCTGATGATAAAGAGTATCCCCAAGGATAATATATTGACGGGCTTGATAGCGTATGCGACGTCGGTCAGTACTAGACAAAGTTGGCCGAAAAGTCTAGGTTTGGAGATATATAATGATATCACCATACCAAAGATCATCAGTGTTGATAAGGAAAAGAAATTCATCGGGTAATGAATCAGCTACTACATTTTCCATTTCAGAATAGGGAAAGTCGCATATCAACTCAGCAAACACTAAGGACTTCTTGGATTTGGAGTGTTCGAATTCCAAGTCAAACTCCTAGAGTATCACAATCCATTTGGAGTATTTTCCCCCTAGCAATTGACGTGTTAGAATGTGTTGCATAGGGTTGCAGTGAGAAATCACAGTAGTCTTGCATGAGAGGATATAGTGTCGGAAGCGTTGGACGGCTTGGACGACAACCAAGGCTAGTTTTTCGACATGTAAATACTTGATTTCAGTAGGCGTTAGAATTCGACTCAAGTAATGTCCCTGTGATATATAAACCCTTGATCTCTTTGGAGATAGGGTTTTCACTTGCTCATTGAGATAAAATAAATCAGCTTGGTGGTTGGGGCGCATTATTCATTGAGAGAGGGTGAACTTCAACGTGGAGGAGTTTGCTTGATGGTTTGCTACAAGAGAGCATTGTAGGAATGATAGAGGAGAAATCAAGAAAGGATCGACTTGATTTCAAGACATTGTGCAGAGGTCTTTACCTTCATATATGAGATTCCTCATATAGGGTGATGTAGGCCACCATACGCTTAGCGCAAAGGCTCATGCAAGCTGCATTCTTCAGTCATTTTGGTTCAGTGAATTGAGAGAGGGTCGTACAAGTGTGTTGGAAGAGAAAAAATAGGGTTTCACTTAGTCATTGGTTAGATCAATCCATTTGTAAGAGATCTCTATATTCTTTCTGCTGCATAATAAAATTCCACAAACAGAAGAATGGGTTTTCCCACGTTGGATTTTTCTCGGGGTTATTTACCAAAAAATATTTGTCTCTCTCATGGTTGTGATTGTTGTTATTGTTGATTAAGGTTAGTTGTCATTGATGTCAACCCTTGAAGAAAGACCCGTAGCACAAAGTTTTGGGTAATGGAACCAATAGTGTTTGATGTAAATATGGCTCATTATTGTTTTGTCATGGTTGATAAGAAGTAAATATGGATGAACTCCAAAGTGGCCCCTTTATGGTGAAATCCCTCACGGGAAGACGCTTTGTGGAGTAAGAGAACCCATCCTTAATTATGGAATAATGAGCTGAAGGAAAGTGAATTTGTCAGGGAAAATATCCTATATGGATAGTTCTTGTCATTTCATTTCCGGTGGTATGTGGAACGTCACATAATTCCTCTCGGTTAGAGAGTTATGGCCATGAGAAGTTGGAGACCCTAGGTTTGGGTAATGGACCCAAGTTTGTTTGATGGGTAATGGTATGAGTTATGATATATTTTTAGATAATAATATTCTATATGGATAGTACATGTCATTCCATTTCTGGTGGTATGTAGAATGTCACATAACTCCTCACGGTTTGAGAG